>SJYX01011015.1:65442-78374 GCA_006410675.1 Oreotragus oreotragus | reverse complement strand
AGAAATCTTCCAGCAAACAAAAGCCCAGGTCCAGACGGCTTCACAGCTGAATTCTACCAAAAATTTCGAGAAGAGCTAACACCTATCCTACTCAAACTCTTCCAGAAAATTGCAGAGGAAGGTAAACTTCCAAACTCATTCTATGAGGCCACCATCACCCTAATACCAAAACCTGACAAAGATGCCACAAAAAAAGAAAACTACAGGCCAATATCACTGATGAACATAGATGCAAAAATCCTCAACAAAATTCTAGCAATCAGAATCCAACAACACATTAAAAAGATCATACACCATGACCAAGTAGGCTTTATCCCAGGAATGCAAGGATTCTTCAATATTCGCAAATCAATCAATGTAATTCACCACATTAACAAATTGAAAAATAAATGCCATATGATTATCTCAATAGATGCAGAGAAGGCCTTTGATAAAATTCAACATCCATTTATGATAAAAACTCTCCAGAAAGCAGGAATAGAAGGAACATACCTCAACATAATAAAAGCTATATATGACAAACCCACAGCAAACATTATCCCCAATGGTGAAAAATTGAAAGCATTTCCCCTAAAGTCAGGAACAAGACAAGGATGTCCACAATGCCTGACATTTAAAGCACTATAAAGGGTAAAGAATATCAAAGAAATACAAAGAAAGCATTTTCTTTGTTGAAGCTACTGAATATATGCAAGATATTACATGATGCTGAAAGACAGTCCACATGTACTTTATTTCTTATCCAATGAATGACAGAGGAGGAAAGATGAATAGACTGTCAGAAAAGTTGTCCTGTTTTTGTTGGACTAGTCTTGTTCCACAATTAGAATATATCAAAATCTGAGACTAGCTCTCAAGTTCTGTGGATCAGGAATGTTTATGACAGACCATCACAAGAGTCATTGATTTCTTAACCATGTATTAAAGCAATCTGGATACCAACAACAAAAGAATACTTTACAGTATATTAAAGAATACCACATCATTAAGGAAGGGACATGTGTTTAGTACAATAAGGCCTAGACCTAGAATCAGAATGCTTAGGTTTGAATTCAGGTTGTACGATTAATAGCTGTGAGAATTTCATCTAAAAATTGAACACCTCTGAAACTATTTCCTTAGCTCTAACTTATTTACCTAAAGGATTATTATGGCTGCTAAATGCGATAGTGAATTTTAAAACACAATACCTGGTTAATATGCTAAATGAGTCAGCCAAGATTAAGGAAACCGTCTGCTATACTGAAGGCATTCCATGCCTAAGGAGTTGGATTGGTCTCATAAATGCAGAGCTCTTGTCATGCTTGGATGTTTAGTTAATTCCATGGAACTGAAGCCCACCACACTGAAAGTTCCTTCCACGATATTTGCCAATTATCTATTCATTTGTAGCCATCGTTAGCACCTTAATTTCAGAAACAGAATATAGATATATTTTTCATAATACAGAGTTCTGAATGCACATATGTGACATGGCTGTGAATTCTCTTTAGGAAGGATAATTTCTACTGGCAATTTTTTAAAAACACAAAATTTTAATATGTTCTACTTTAGAAATTGCAATTGGGTGTACTGTTAAAAAAAACAAACAGGCTTGATAGAAGGAAATCGAGTGGCAGATACTGGAAAGCTCCCCCATGGACACAATAATTAAGTTCTAGGAGGCAAGGATGACTAAAATTTCCAGAAATAAAACTAATTTTTTAAAACAGTTAAAATATATCAAACTGGTATGAATTTCACAAGCTGAGACATAATTATTTTTCTAGTTCATAAATAATGAGTTCTATCCTTCCTATTAAAACTTTAGAGGATACAATAACAGTCTTCACTTCCATAACATACTTGGTTTTAGGATTTATGGTACTAAATGGCAATGTTACATTTTTTGCCTTGATTGATTTAAAGTTGTCCATTCTGCCATTGGTTGTGAATCTAATGTGTCTATTTGCAAAACCCCAGAGTAAAACACATATTTAGATATTCTTACAATTTGCACTCTCAAATTGTGCACAGCACAATTCATTTTACCTGTGTGAATCTTTTCATTTGTTCCTAAGTTAGTTTTAAGCAAATAACATGACCATGTATCTAAAAGCTCAGTACAAAATTTATGAAACTAAATTTAAACTGTAACTGATTATCTGAGAATAGCATGCACTATTACAATAAAATATCAGAGTGTCAGAGAGAAAGGTACCTTATTCAAGGCTTTTCGGGGACCTCTCTGAGACACAACTGACAAAAAGTTACCTATCCTTAATCTACATGGCATGGGATCAGGACTTTGTTTAGAATCAGTTCAGTTCAGTTCAGTTGCTCAGTTATGTCCGACTGTGACCCCATGGACTGCAACGCGTCAGGCTTCCCTGTCCATCACCAACTCCCAGAGCTTTCTCAAACTCATGTCCATCGAGTTGGTGATACCATTCAACCATCTCATCCTCTGTTGTCTCCTTCTCCTCCTGCCTTCAATCTTTCCCAACATCAAGGTCTTTTTCAAAGAGTTAGTTCTTCGCTTCGGGTGGCCAAAGTATTAGAGTTTCAGCTTCAGCATCAGACCTTCCAATGAATATTTAGGATAACTAGGTTTCTGAAGAAAATCTGTAAATGCTTACATATTGCCTCGGATAGGTATTAACAAGTCAGTGTGAAGCATACATAGCTGACTACATTAGCTGACCTCCCTAGCAGCATTTGAGCATTCATTCTATCAAAAAAAAAAAAAAAAATCAAACAATGACAGTAAATTTTCTATGCATTAGTGATACAGCAGTGAACAAAGTAGAATTATATCCCCCACTCATACAGCTTACATTCTAGTTGTGGAAAACATATTAAATAAATAAGTAAAATGTATGGCATAACCGGAGAAGGCAATGGCACCCCACTCCAGTACTCTTGTCTGGAAAATCCCCCGGTTGGAGGAGCCTGGTGGGCTGCAGTCCATGGGGTCGCTAAGAGTCGGACATGACTGAACGACTTCACTTTCACTTTTCACTTTCATGCATTGGAGAAAGAAATGGCAACCCACTCCAATGTTCTTGCCTTGAGATCCCAGGGGTGGGGGAGCCTGGTGGGCTGCCGTCTGTGGGGTTGCACAGAGTCGGACACGACTGAAGTGACTTAGCAGCAGCAGCATGGCATAACAGATGATGGCAAGTCCCATGGACAGAAATAAAGCAGAAATGAATGGGGTTTAGTTGCAGGAAGAGGACTACAGTTTCTAAAAGTTTTGTCCAATCCAGTTGACTGAGAAGTTGGCATCTGAGCAAAGATTACTGACATCTGAGTATTCAGTGTATTGTCATTGTACCAACCGCCGCCAATAAAGGCAACGTCTTTATTATCAACTTTTATAAAGTCATTACAATTAAAACACATCTTTATAATCAATACTGGATTTATTCTTTGAGGATAATATTCTTTCCCATTAATTTTATATGTGGAAATAATGAAGTGACAAGTGTTTAAATAACCTGTTCAAAGTCATGCTCTTGTGACAGGTTAACTAGGAATGGACCTCAACCCTAAGTTGTTTGACCCTCCACTTGTACAATTACTACTTGTGAACTGGGCTTCCCAGGTGTCTCTAGCGGTAAAGAATCCATCTGCCAATGCAGGAGATGCAAGAGATGTGGGTTAGATCCCTGGGTTGGGAAGATCCCCTGGAGGAGGAAATGGTAACTCACTCCAGTATTCTTGCTTGGAATTCCATGGACAGAGGAGCCTGGCGGGCTACAGTCCACAGGATCGCAGAGTCGAACACGACTGAGACACAGACACGGTGAATATGGAGGTGGGTCACTACAGCCTAATGTGAGTATTAAGTGCCAGAGTCAGTGCCCAATTTGCTGTTTTGCTGTGATTTGGTTGTACTGCGTTTCATGAGTGTCTCAGTAACTCAGTAGAGATTATGCAAAATATACTTCATAAAATGTAAATTATAGTATTAAATCAAATTTCACGGTTGTTTCTTGCACTGTTCACCCAACCTGGGGACTGTGGACCTAACCAGATTGCCTATCTCCTCCCATCCTCCCCCCACTTCACTTATTAGAGAAATGGCTTTCAAATGTAGACATCTAGCTCTAATCCTGTATCATGTAATTTCTTCCCACTTCCTCAGTTTCAGTTAGAATTCATTTATCTCACCCTTATACTCTCAACCTAATTGCTTAACTTATGAGATTTTAATGTACGAGATTTTAATTCTATTGAGCTAAGAATATTTATATGGCAGGTTCAGTGTTTTTTTGTTTGTTTTGCTTTCTTTTATTTTATTTTTATTATTATTTATTTATTATTTATTATATTATTTATTTATTTATTTTATTAAGCATTATTTTACTATTCTTATTCTTATTTTATTAATTTTTATTTTTGGGGCCATGTCACAGAGCATGTGGAATCTTAGTTGCCTAAGCAGGGGATCTCTAATTTATCCCTAAGCAGGGATCAAACCCACACTCCCGAATGGAAAGCAGGGAGTGTGAACCACTGGACAACCAGATAAGTCCCAGGTTCAATTTTTTTTCATCTTTGCTTGCTACATAGATCTGAATGAAGTTGCTTGAATTGAAATGCAATGGCAAACAACCTCATTTCCTCAACTAGACTCTAAAATGCATAGCAATATGACCAGATCACTGTCTACTTGTTTACCATATATTTTTGCAGCAATCAGTCCTGTCTCTTATACACATCTAGATGTGTATAAGAGACAGCCCGAATGGAAAGCAGGGAGTGTGAACCACTGGACAACCAGATAAGTCCCAGGTTCAATTTTTTTTCATCTTTGCTTGCTACATAGATCTGAATGAAGTTGCTTGAATTGAAATGCAATGGCAAACAACCTCATTTCCTCAACTAGACTCTAAAATGCATAGCAATATGACCAGATCACTGTCTACTTGTTTACCATATATTTTTGCAGCAACTAACAAGCATACATAGAAGACAAATAAAGTAAAATTAACAAAAATTTATGATATTTAAAATTATACACTAGTCAAATAATGACATCTGCACATAGTTTATACAATGAAGGTCTATGAGTTTATAATTATTTAATCCTAAAATGATGCATCTTTGAAAAATGAATTTTGAAATAAAAAGAAATATAGCTTTAACTTGAAATAGTATAAGAAATAATGGACTTATTCCAATAACAGACTTATTCCAAATTCATATAATCAAAAGATGTATGGCATAAATTAATACAACATTTTAAAGCAAGTATCCCTCAATTAAAAATAAATAAATTTTATAAAAAGAGGGGAAAACTGAACAATGGGTACAAATCTGTGGCTTATCTTTTTTTCCACACCTTAATGAGTGTTATAATTAAATGAAACCTTTGAAAATATGTGTGCAGTGAGATACAGCTCACATCTATGGTTTAATATATGGACAACCAAACATTAACACATTCCTCAGTAACACAGCTTCATGATATATTCTGAAATCTTCATAGAACTAGGCTGATCATTTCAAAGCCATTTAAAATCTGTCTCATATAGATTCTTCAAAATGTTCTTAGTGAGATTGTCAGTTTCTTCTTGTGAGCTTCAAAATTCTGCTATAAAAAAAGCTTTGAGAAATATTTACTGAGAGTCAACATGTTTTCCTCAATATGTGCTTTTATTCAGAGTTAAAATGAAATATACTCATCCAGGACATTTACCACAAGAAAGCACACAGTTTTGACGTCCATTTACCAGTGCCAACAGCAAAGACACTTGCTTTTTCCAAGTCAGTCTACTTTATACAAAGACTATTTTCATACTCAGAAAGCATTTTCTAGTATTAAGGTCAATCTTCATATACTTCTATCTATATGTAGTTCCTTTATAACCAAATCTGCACTTCAGTGTTCCTCTTGATTATCATACAGACGCTTTCATTCTTAACCACACAACAATGATATTAATATTGCCTGCAATCAAGACTTTTAACAAAACAGAACCTAAGAAAGTGTTCAAGGACCAAATTCTATTACTAAAACCACCACGACTCTGTCCTATTTATTCTGCAAGTTTATCTTATGAAATAATGTTTAAATTAAACGTGCCAATGACCAGAGCATGAAAATAATTTTGTTATGTGGAAATTTTGATGAAGGCATTTGTTTTCAATGATAGACTTATTCTTTATTATTAAACTACCTGGAATTTTAATCTTGAGCTATAAAGAAAACAAACTCTACAGTATAAAAATAAGCAGATGTCCATGGACCATAACTAGAATTTATCTAAGAGAAAACTGCTTAAATATAATTTTATTATTTAGGTTACTTTTACTTCTACTGGTAATTTTTTTAAAGTAACAGATCATTTTTGGGGCCATCATTTTAAGACCTGATCTTTACAAAACTGTAGGAAATTAGTTTCTCATTCCTCTTGCCATCATTTAGTTTGGTGGCTCATGAGTTCCTATTTATCAAATGAAACTCTGACAATTTAATGAGATTTTGCCATATCTTGCAAAATCCATATATAATTGTCATATACAGTACAATGAATGCTACACACAGGCCTGCAATATTCTCTCAAGGAAAAGTTAAAAGAGCAAGAGTAGGTGCTTATCTACATCATTCAAAAGCTTATATTGTTTATCTGTGAAACACCACATGCATGTGTCATCTTCATTAACTAGTATTTTTGAGGTCTTTTGGTGCCTTTGTAAGGCCAAAAGTTATTTTAATAGCAAACAAAAATTAAGATAATAAATTCTAATGGTTGAGTCATCTCTAATTTATCTAGAGAATAAATTTCCTACAGAAATAAGTTACTTATTTGATAAATGGCTCTAAGGAACTATGTCATTATCATCAGAGAATTACAGGCTGTTACAACTAGAATAGGTCTTAAATGCAATCAGGTACTATTTTTTGTTTTCAGATACAGACAGAGTCATTAAATGACTTGCTTGTCTTATGCAAATGGTCACTGATGAAGTCAAACTTAGATCTCTTAACTGAAGATGATATCTTTCAATTAAATAAAGCTACCTTCCCACAGTAATAATTGTACTAACATCTGATGATTATTAAGCAATTCCTATATGCCAAGTCCTATTCTAAGCTATTTACTCATTTAATATTCACAATAACTTATTTCTATTCCTAAGTACCCTGAGTTTTACTATTTTATATATGAAGAAACTCAAACAGCACAGTTTAAGTCATTGCTCTTAACGTAACTTGGTAAGACATTGAGCTGTTGTGGCTGCAGAGCCCGTGTTCTAAACCATGCTATATGATTGTAAATACTTTGCAGATAGACAACTTTCTCCTATGAACTGTACCAAAAGTGAAGTGAATAGCTTTCATCTTTTACTTAGACTAACCTCCAATCTGGGCTTCTCAGGTGGCACAGTGTTAAGGAATCCACTTGCCAGTGCAGAAGATGCAAGAGACACAGGTCTGAATCTTGCACTGGGAAGATTCCCTGGAGGAGGGTATGACAACCCATTCCAGTATTCATGCCTGGAGAATCCCATGGACAGAGGAACCTGGCAGACTGTAGTCCACAGAGTCGCACAGAGCTGGACATGACTGAATTGACTTAGCATGCATGTACTACAAATGATAATGCCAGTTCAGATTCATTACTTCATTCTTTTGTTCATTCCATCAACAAATATTTAGCAAGAGCCTACTATCACTAGACACTCTTCCATAGAATAAAGGAAAATTTTCTGCTCTCATAAACTCACACAGAGTTTTCTGCCTGTGCAGAAAACAGACAATAAAGAATAAGCATAATGAACACACCTTTTATAGTATATTAGACATTAATAAAGACTATGGACAACAACAATAAATAAAAGAAAGAAAGAGTAGAAGCAGAAGAAAAACAGAAGACTCTTGAGAGTCCCCTGGGCTGCAAGGAGATCAAACCAGTCAATCCTAAAGGAGATCAGCCCTGAATATTCATCGGCAAGACTGAAGCTGGAACTGAAGCTCCAATACTTCGGCCACCTGATGAGAACAGCTGACTCATTGGAAAACACCCTGATTCTGGGAAAGACTGAAGGTAGGAGGAAAAGGGGTCGACAGAGGATGAGATGGTTGGATGTCATCATTGACTCAATGGACATGAACTTGGGCAAACTCTAGGAGATGGTGAGGGACAGGGAAGCCTGGCATGCTGCAGTCCATGGAGTCNATTCTAAGCTATTTACTCATTTAATATTCACAATAACTTATTTCTATTCCTAAGTACCCTGAGTTTTACTATTTTATATATGAAGAAACTCAAACAGCACAGTTTAAGTCATTGCTCTTAACGTAACTTGGTAAGACATTGAGCTGTTGTGGCTGCAGAGCCCGTGTTCTAAACCATGCTATATGATTGTAAATACTTTGCAGATAGACAACTTTCTCCTATGAACTGTACCAAAAGTGAAGTGAATAGCTTTCATCTTTTACTTAGACTAACCTCCAATCTGGGCTTCCCAGGTGGCACAGTGTTAAGGAATCCACTTGCCAGTGCAGAAGATGCAAGAGACACAGGTCTGAATCTTGCACTGGGAAGATTCCCTGGAGGAGGGTATGACAACCCATTCCAGTATTCATGCCTGGAGAATCCCATGGACAGAGGAACCTGGCAGACTGTAGTCCACAGAGTCGCACAGAGTTGGACATGACTGAATTGACTTAGCATGCATGTACTACAAATGATAATGCCAGTTCAGATTCATTACTTCATTCTTTTGTTCATTCCATCAACAAATATTTAGCAAGAGCCTACTATCACTAGACACTCTTCCATAGAATAAAGGAAAATTTTCTGCTCTCATAAACTCACACAGAGTTTTCTGCCTGTGCAGAAAACAGACAATAAAGAATAAGCATAATGAACACACCTTTTATAGTATATTAGACATTAATAAAGACTATGGACAACAACAATAAATAAAAGAAAGAAAGAGTAGAAGCAGAAGAAAAACAGAAGACTCTTGAGAGTCCCCTGGGCTGCAAGGAGATCAAACCAGTCAATCCTAAAGGAGATCAACCCTGAATATTCATCGGCAAGACTGAAGCTGGAACTGAAGCTCCAATACTTCGGCCACCTGATGAGAACAGCTGACTCATTGGAAAACACCCTGATTCTGGGAAAGACTGAAGGTAGGAGGAAAAGGGGTCGACAGAGGATGAGATGGTTGGATGTCATCATTGACTCAATGGACATGAACTTGGGCAAACTCTAGGAGATGGTGAGGGACAGGGAAGCCTGGCATGCTGCAGTCCATGGAGTCACAGAGAGTCAGACATGCCTTAGTGACTGAACAATGACAATCACAAAGAAGCAGGTTTGGTCTTATTTGAAATGTAGAAGGGAAGGTAGTTTGCAATTTTAATTAGTGTGATCCAGATAAGCCTCCTAGAGAAAGTGCCATTTGAACAAAGACTTAATGAAGAGTTAACCATGGAACTGTTTGGAAGAAAGGCATTTGAAGACAAGGGAGGAGATCTTGCAAAGGCCACAAATGAGACTGTCACTGGGGTTTTGGTCCAACATTAAGGGGAGTGGTCAATGAAGAGAGAGGTGGAAGATTCAGTCAGAGAGACACCAAGACACCGGACGGTGCAGGGTCTTGAAGACCGTCACACGTGCACTGGCCTTTGTTCTAAGTGCCGTGGGGAATAACGCTGGGTTCTAAGCAAAGGAGTGACATCTAAGAAGAATCACTCTGGCAGTTACACTGAAAATGAACTGCAGTGAGACAAAAACAGAAACCGGAAGACAGCCCACAGGATTTGGGGGTAAATTAGCTATGAAATAACAGTGGGTCAGACCATGGTGATAGTAGTAGAGATGTGAAAAGTGATAAAGAAGTTAACAGTGAGCAATAAAGAGTCTGTGTGACCTGAGTATCAAGTAAAGAAAATTTATCAATCGTGTCAAATTCTGTTCTAAGCTCTAGTAAGAGAAGGAATAAAAACTGACCACTGGACTTAGCATCATTGAAATATAGGCCACTTTGACCATTAGTGGAATAGCAATAGGTAGAAGTAGAAAAAAAAAAAAAGCTGGATTTTAGTATTAAATATTTTATTCTAGTTATTCTCATTATTAATTTCTTTGTAGTTTCTCCTTATCAATTTGGGGGCTTATGGAGGAAGAGGTCATAGTTGTTTATCTTGATAGACTTCAGGTTTGATAGTTTCTGATCAATATCAAGTGTTCAAGTATTTTTTCCTGTTCAAGGAATTTTAAAAAAATATATATATATATATAAGACAAAATTTTATCTTTACTGTAACTTAACTATATAGCTGGACAAACAAACGTCTGGTTAAGACCAAAACTTCTGAAGCTGTTCAGAGGAAGGAGTACTCTTTGAGGACTGGGGCATAAATCACAAAAATAGGGAGATTTCAGATGGACTTTGGAGAAGTGTGTCAATGTGCACAAAAGCACTATTACTCTGAAACTGTCTGCACTGTCACTTGGTTTGATGGCAATGACACTTCTCTCATAAAAGAAGAAGGAAGAGGAGGTGAATTGTGTCACCACCCCACAAAAAGAAATCATTTTGTAGTCCTAAAACTCGATACCTCAGAATTTCACTGCATTTGAAGATAGGATTTTCAAAAGGAGTGTTGCATTAAAACAAGGTCAACCTAACCTAGTATGACTGGTATCCTTATAAGAAGAGGACTTTTGGACACAGACACATACAGAGGGAAGAGCGTGTGAAGAGAAGGAAAAGATGGCCATCAATAAGCCAGAGAGAGGCATGAAATAGTTCCCCCCTCACATGCTTCAGAAGGAAATAACCCTGCTAGCACTTTGATCTCATACTTCTAGGCTTCAGAACAGTAAGAAAATTAATTTCTATAGTTTAAGCTGAACAATCTGTGGTACTTTGTTACAGCAGCCCCAGAAAACGAATACAGAATATAAAGTTAAAATGGCTTATCCTTTACACGCCATCTGCAAAAGGATAGGCAGATCCCCAAGAGCATGAAAGGTAAACTGAGAAGTTATGAAATTCCTTCTGACTTTGCAGTGACGTCTACATGCCTGAGTGCTACAATCTTGACTGACTCCACGTCCAACTACAGAAGTAAACACTGTTTCTATAATTCAATCAATATAAATAACACTATATTATATTTTAATAATCCCTCAGTTGGTCTATACAACTCTATAGCTCTCTGTCTGTATTAGATAATCAAATCTTGACTCTATTTATGCCAATGCTGTGTGCTAAGTCGCTTCGATCATGTNCTTTGCAGTGACGTCTACATGCCTGAGTGCTACAATCTTGACTGACTCCACGTCCAACTACAGAAGTAAACACTGTTTCTATAATTCAATCAATATAAATAACACTATATTATATTTTAATAATCCCTCAGTTGGTCTATACAACTCTATAGCTCTCTGTCTGTATTAGATAACCAAATCTTGACTCTATTTATGCCAATGCTGTGTGCTAAGTCGCTTCGATCATGTCTGACTCTTTGCAACCCTATGCACTAAAGCCCCGGAGAGGGCAATGACACCCCACTCCAGTACTCTTGCTTGGAAAATCCCATGGATGGAGGAGCCTGATGGGCTGCAGTCCATGGGGTCGCAAAGAGTCAGACACGACTGAGTGACTTCACTTTCACTTTCACTTTCATGCATTGGAGAAGAAAATGGCAACCCACTCCAGTGTTCTTGCCTGGAGAATCCCAGGGATGGGGGAGTCTGGCAGGCTGCCGTCTATGGGGTCGCACAGAGTCAGACACAACTGAAGCGATTTAGCAGCAGCAGCAGCAGCACTATAGCCCACCAGGCTCCTCTTGTCCGTGGGATTCTCCAGGCAAGAATACTGGAGTGAGTTGCCATGCCTTCCTCCCGGGGATCTTCTCTACACAGGAATTGAACCGGTATCTCCTATGGTCCCTGCATTGCAGGCAGATTCTTCACCGCTGAGCCACTAGGGAAGCCCATACTCTAGTAATTAAATGCAAACTGTAATTTAAGTTTTAAAAAAACCTTCAGGAGATTTCTTGTCATCACTGATCCAGATTGACAAGGTGCCCCACACATTGTGGGAGTGCACATATACAGGCTCATGTGAGCACACCCGCATGTGCACACACACAGAAAATTAAAATCTATGTTAATAGTAGAGAAGAAGAAAAAGGAAAACCACATTTTGTATTGTTAAGTTGACGGTCATGGACTGACTTGTTCAGGCTGAAGATGAGTTGGTATCACTATGGAATTTCTCTTTCCATAACTATTAGAGGGTCTGAAGAAATCACATGCCAGCTGATGAATGCATCCTTTCAGTTTTTTAAATGTTGCCAAACGGTGTTAAGAAAGAAGAATATTAAATTGCACCAGGCTCTTCTCTAAATTCGTTGGAACAGCTGAATTAAAACCACTAAGTCAAGCAGAATCTTACTCAGCAGAAGGTGTATCTTATTACATGTGGAAGCCAACTAAATATCATTAAATGTGGTATTTGGTTCTAAAATAAAATACCAGAAGACTAGTATAAAATTATTTCTCTCACTAAATCATTGCTATAGTTCTTCTTAAATCAGGGCTAAGCTAGAGATTTGAACATGCAGGATCGTGCTGATGGTGAGAAGAAGATAAGACAGGTTATTACAAAGCTATGCCACATTCCTGGCCTCCGTGGTACTGGTTACTAAGGATAAAGAGTATCCTGTGACTGGGGTAGTGTGTGGTATAGAAGAAGCTTCTGCTCAGGAGCTGTGGCAAAGGGAGTGTAGATTTTGGATAGAGCTTCATAGGAATGCACACCACAGTCCTAGTTCTTGGCAACAGTCTTCTGTGTTAATACCTGCTCCTATTTTAAAGAACAATGATGTGGGGTGGGAGGTGGGAGGGGGGTTCATGTTTGGGAGTTCGTGTACACCCATGGCAGATTCATGTCAATGTATGCCAAAACCAATA
>SJYX01011015.1:21554-39366 GCA_006410675.1 Oreotragus oreotragus | reverse complement strand
AAGCTGAAACCCCAATACTTTGGCACCTGATGTGAAGAACTAACTCATTGGAAAAGACCCTTATGCTGGGAAAGATTGAAGGCAGGAGGAGAAGGAGAAGACAGAGGATGAGATAGTTGGATGGCATCACCAACATGATGGAGATGATGAGTTTGAATAGTCTGCGGAAGTTGGTGATGGCCAGGAAAACCTGGCATGCTGCAGTCCATGGGGTCGCAAAGAATCAGACACAACTGAGTGACTGAATTGAACTGAATCAGTGGGATCTGATAGGTTTATCTAAGTACAGTTGACCTTTGAATGAGGCAGAGGTTAGCAGTGCCAAGCACCAGACCCCCAAATTCGAAGACTTGCATATAATTTACAATAAGCCCTCCATGTCTGTGGTTCTGTAACCACAGATTCAACCAACCACAGATCATGCAATAATATGTTGTTTACCATTTGAAAAAAAATCTCTAAGTGGACCCAAGCAATTCAAAGATGTTGTTCAGAGGTCAACTGTATACCAGGAGATCAACTGCACTTATTCTCATGAAGGGGGTATATCAGAATACCTGCAGATCTTTAAGGTTGATTTCTTTTTGCTGTTGTTACTATTAAAATTTTATTTTTTAAAACTAATTTTTACTGGAGTATAGTTGTTTTACAAAACGTTGTGTTAGTTTCTGCCGCACAGCAAAGTGAATCAGTTATATGTAATGATTTTGTGTGCTGAAGAGCTGATGGTATGAATCCTATGTAAACTAGTAGACTACCAAATAGATACCTGTATACTTTTCTTTGGAGAAGGCAATGGCACCCCACTCCAGCACTCTTGCCTGGAAAATCCCATGGACGGAGGAGCCTGGTGGGCTGCAGTCCATGGGATCACTAAGAGTCAGACACGACTGAGCGACTTCACTTTCACTTTTCACTTTCATGCATTGGAGAAGGAAATGGCAACCACTCCAGTGTTCTTGCCTGGAGAATCCCAGGGACAGGGGAGCCTGGTGGGCTGCCATCTCTAGGGTCCCACAGAGTCAGACACGACTGAAGCGATGCAGCAGCAGCAGCAGCATACTTTGCTTTCCCTTGGAAAAAAATGAAAATCAAACTTAGCTGAGTTTGTTATTACCTGACATGTGAAGCAGCTGAGTATGCTTTATTCAGTCAAATATAGCTTGTAATGATTGTACTGATTAAATTGATGTCCCTATTTGTGAAAAATCAATGGTGCTAGTGGTAAAGAATCTGCCTGTCAATACAAGAGACCTAAGAGATGCAGGTTCCATCCTGGGTCGGGACAATCCCCTGGAGGAGGGCATGGAAACCCACTCCTATGTTCTTGCCTGGAAAATCCTATGGACAGAGGAGCCTGGTGGGCTACAGTCCATAGGGTAGCAAAGAGTTGGACACACCTGAAGCAAGTTACCACATCACATCATCAGACTTAAAATGGATGCATTTTACTGCATGTAAACTTGATCTCAATGATGATGAAAATGACAGTGTATTGTTTAGGTGTACATAAAAAAAAAGAACACGGTCTTATGGACTTAGAAAGCAAACTTATGGTTAACAAAGGGGAAGTGGGGAGGGATAAATTAGGAGTTTGTTATTGACACATATACACTATCATATGTAAAAATAATCAACAAGGACCTACTCTGTAGCACAGGAAACTACTCAGTACTCTATAATAACCTATATGGGAAAATAATCTAAAAAAGAATATATATATATATATATATATGTACATGTCTATCTAAACCACTTTGCTGTACACCCGAAACTAACACAATGCTGTTAATCAACTATACTCTAATATAAAAAAATGTTATGTCAAAAAAAGAACATTATGCTAAATGAAAGAAGCTAGTTGCAGAAAAGCACATATTGTATATTCCATTTACATGGAATGCTCAGAACAGGCACATCTATAAAGACTCAGTTTCTTTTGTGGATGATTTTGAGAATACCAGTGTAATATGATAGAAAACATCCTTAGGATAAGTGACAAGTTAGTTTTCACAGGCCTTTATCTTATGATACTTCTAGGTGTAGGCATGTGACATCAAGTCAAGTTACAATACAATAAAAACAATGCTGCGATGGGGAAGGAGGGCCATCTATTAATAAGAGTCTATGTGACTCTTTGGGATTCCCAGGTGGCTCAGTGGTAAAGAATCCATAATGTTCTCCCACTTTCAGACGACCCACCTAGGCAACAACTGGGCATTAGACTGGGCTTGACTACTGTGGGTATGGAGTTTGAAGTAGGGAGTTCCTTTGAGGCATGGTGAAGATGTTCTGAAGTTATACAGATAGCTGCATGGCTGAATACTAAAAACCTCTAAATAGTACACCTTAGATGAATTATATCTCATTAAAGATGTTGAAAATTTTTAAAAAGAGGACAAATAGCCTTATATAAGAAGACTGGGGCTCACTGTTGGTCTAGTGGTTGAGAGATGCTATCCAATGCAGGGACATGGGTTCCATCCCTAGTCGGGTGTTAAGATCCCGCATGACATGGAGCAATTAAGCCTGTGCACTGCATTGAAGAGCCGGTGTGCGACAATGACCACTGGAAAAACCATAGCCTTGACTAGACGGACCTTTTGTTGGCAAAGTAATGTCTCTGCTTTTCAATATACCATCTAGGTTGGTCATAACTTTTCTTCCAAGGAGTAAGCGTCTTTTAATTTCATGGCTGCAGTCACCATATGCAGTGATTTTGGAGCCCCAAAATAAAGTCTCTCACTGTTTCTATTGTTTCCCCATTTATTTGCCATGAAGTGATGGGACCAGATGCCATGATCTTAGTTTTCTGAATGTTGAATTTTTTTTTCACTTTATCAAAATAAGTTTATAGAGTCTAAATTTCAGGCATACAATTTGTTAAAGTTAACAAAGAGGATAACAGAAGAGATTTCTGAAGGAAAAGTAAAAGAATGGAGAAATTAAATTCATATTACTACAATAGGGAATATGTTTTCTGAGAATTTATCTAGTGAAATAAACTTTTAAACTCTAAAATAGCTATTTCTAACATCTAAACAACATATATGGAATCATAATATCCTGTAAATATATCAACGTTCCTATATAGATATGGTATTTCCATATTGTTGAGTTTCAACCCAGCTTTTTCACTCTCCTCTTTCACTTTCATCAAGAAGCTCTTTAGTTCTTCACTTACTGCCTTAAGTGTGGTATCATCTGTGTGTCTGAGGTTATTGATATTTCTCCCGATTGGTTGTCTGTAAATACTCAGTGCTTCATTTCCACAAGCATGCCTTGCGCTTTCCTGTTTACAACAGAGCACTAATCATTGCCTTTCCTATCAGAGAAGACATTTAGGGCCTGAAGATGTTTTCTATTTCCTTCCTGAAGACTTTTTTGTGAACAGATAGGACAGAATTCTTTATCTACTGCTTCATCTAAGTTTCATCAATATAATCTGATTGCATATTTTTCCATCAAGTTTTAAAGAAGAGTGGCATGCTAAAGAACATATGAAAATAAAAATCCTAACTGCAAATTTGATCTGTTTGTCTTTTCTATCTTGATTTTCTTTCTGCCACGAATGTATAATGATGCTTATCTCCTCTGATTCTTACTAAAAAGGGGTGAAATTAAACTGATTCTATAGCTGTGTGTGTCTAATTTTTACATTAAAATTTGCATTATTTTTCTTATTTCTTTTCTCTTCTCTCTGAACATTCTTTGCCATGAAACTCTCAGTACTCTTCTCTGCCCTGTTGACCTTAGACTTTAACCAATAGGATGTTAGTGGACGTGATGCAAACAGAGGCTTGAGGTACGCTTGTATTACTGAGCTTTCCCTCTTGAACCTCTATGATTACCAAGAAAAAGTCAAGCTACAAATAGTCCATGGGCCAAGGAAGAGAAAAGCCGTGTGGAACAGATCTGGATTCAATCTGCAGCTTATAATTCAACTCAGCTAAGCTCAACCTAGATCAACCTGTCTACAACTGTGAAAATCTAATGTGAAACCAAAAAATTTGATGGTTTTTTATGACACTGAGTATCAAAGATTTTTTTAGGCATTATTATGGCAAAAGATAAATGATAAAGAAATTGGTACCAAGCATTAAGGTACTATTGTGCCAAAATCCAATATGCATAGCATTGACTTTCAGACCAAGTGGAGAATGATAATAAACTATTACAGGAGGCCAGAAAAACAGGGAATCATTTCATGTAGTGGTAAAATATTTGGTACAACTGTTGCCTGTGTTACCTTGGAGATGGAAAAAAATACCTAACAAACTTGTGAACTTAGGAAAGTAGGTTTTCAACTGGGATATTAGAAGCATGAGCACGTTTCTAGTAGATGTATCTGCCAAGGAGCTACAAGAAATAAGTTCAGCGAATAGCTGACTGGTTTGCAAACAGAACTGAGAAGACGTATAGTGAGTTCAGAAATGCTAGGTTTTGCTGGGCAGAAAAATGAAAGGTTCTCATTTCTAACTTTATCAGTTAGTAAAACATCATCAAATTACAGTTTAATCTGGGGGTAAAAATCATACACCATATATATATTTTAACCTTATCATTTTTGCCCCCAGATTAAACCTTAGTATAAATATATATGTATGTGTGTGTATATATATATACAGTGCCTGACACTTGGAGGCATTCAATAAATTTAAGATCTCTTATAACAGGACTGGTTTCATGCAGTGAAATATTATAGAGCAGTTCAAATTAATGAACTAGATACTAAATATTGATATGGATAAATTTTTAAATATAATGCTGTGTGATAAAAGCAAACTACAAAAAGCAGTTAAAGATCATGATGAGATTTATTAAACTTTTGAAACATCCACTGAGTGTATATTGTTTATAAATATCCACGAATATAAAAATGTGCAAAAGCATGCATGAACACTAAACATACCAACTTGTGGAGTAGTTAAGTCTAATATAAAGGTGAGCGGGAAAGATAGGGCTTTCCTTAAGCTAACAGCACTTTGTTTCTTTACAGAAATATTACCTGAAAAACTATGGCAAAATGTTAATTCTGTTAAGTGTATGTGGTGCACACACAATTAACTCTTAAATCACTTTTCCTTTTAAAATTAAAGCTAAAAATAATACTAAATAGAAAAGAAATAGAAATTACTCTTTTGAGCATACAGCTTCAGGCCAGTTCTTCAGAGATGAAAATAATAATATGATATTTAAATACTAAAGCACACATTTTGCTACTTGGATCATTTTAGTCTTAAAATACAATTTTCACACCTGAGAAGAAGGTCTATAAATTGGCATATCACCTCTTGCATCATGCATGTGTGTGTATATATATGAATTTAATGAGAAAGAACCCAATTTATACATGTACATGCCTGGGTAGCCATCAAAGAAGAAATAAAACCTTAATTATTTGCATCAGTTATTTTTTAAGGGTTCCTTGCCAGTGCATGAACTCAATTACAACAAATCCACTGGTACTAACTATGGAGAAACCCACTGTTACTAACCTGTAGAAAAGTACACGTCAAGTTAAGGGATTATAATTAAATACCTGGATGAAGAAAGAAATGGTGTGCCTATTGCATAAAGTCAGGTGAGAGTTTGAAAATAAGCCAGTTGTTATGCTCACATTTTTCCTGAATACCCCATCAAGGTTCAACAAGTAGGTAGTACAGATTTTCATCAAACTTCTGTAATCAACTCAGAGAATAATCATAATTTCCAACTGTACTCTGCATTATCTGAGAGAGACCCATGTGCCTGAACTGCTTTTGTTAGTAAAGAACATTGTGAAAAGATGGGATCAGGTCATGGAAAGAGGAAGAGAAAGTGGGACCACCAATGACCAGCTCAGGTAATGAGTTACTGATTCTTGCAGTTCTAATGAATAAATCCAAATGTTTCCAGAAACAACAGTTTTTCAAAGAGGAAGAGCTAAACACCCAATTTGTAAAGCTCTAAAAACACAGACACTTGAAAGCCATCTTTTTCCTTAGGTGGATAATTGTCTTGGTATCCAATGGAGATGCATGTTTATTACACACAGATTTTCACTTCTGTAACAGAGTGACAAATGTGTTTCTTGCCTATTAGTTTTCTCACATAATAACATTAGGCAAGTCTTTTTTTATCTGAAAATTTATTGTCCAGGTCCCTACATTTATGAGGCCATACTGAACAGCAAAGGCTTTGATAATACAAAATTTTCACTTATAACTAACCTATAAGATTAGTCCCCATGCAAACATTCTTCCCAGTTTACCCCATAACCATAGCACATACTGGCAATTATAACTTGTTTATATTAGATGAAATACAATTATTTGCATGACTGTATTTTCAAGACAAATCCTAGTAAAACTTTATTGCTTATGATGCAAATAGGTGCTCTGTTTAAATGGATTCACTTCTTTTCTATTTCCAGTTTTCTTTAATAATGAGCATCCTCTGTTCTACTCTGACCACAGTTTTTAGATGAATATACAAATGTTCAAAGGCAGTCTTTCTCAATTTCTTTCTTATCCATAGAACACCACCCCAAGAGCCTAGACAATTCCAGGTCTAACTTATGTCAAAGTTCATGCTTTCACCCATTCTGCAGTCTAACTCTCTAAGAGAAAATAATAAGAGCCACCATATTTGAAATGCGACTTTAAGGAGTCATAGAGAAACAGTGCAGGGAAGGCAATGGCACCCCACCCCAGTACTCTTGCCTGGAAAATCCCATGGATGGAGTAGCCTGGTGGGCTGCAGTCCATGGGGTTGCTAACAGTCGGACAGACTGAGCGACTTCACTTTCACTTTTCTCTTTCATGCATTGGAGAAGGAAATGGCAACCCACTCCAGTATTCTTGCCTGGAGAATCCCAGGGATGGGGGAGCCTGGTGGGCTGCCGTCTATGGGGTCACACAGAGTCGGACACGACTGAAGTGACTTAGCAGCAGCAGCAGCAGCAGAGAAACAGTGAAAGAGAAGTAGAAGATTCTTAATAAATGTGAATGAAACCTTGGGAGCTTCAAACACATAAGACTTTTGAAACTGGCAACACTGTTCACATCATAGCCACAATCACTGAACGTGAGAAATGGGTATGTCAGGGACCGTTTTCCCTGACACAGACCCTCAGGGACTGGAAACCAGTTTGACAGACTTATTTCTGATACACTCCAATGCACCTTCACCTGTCTCAGAGCCTTTGCATCTGATCGATTTCTGTTGATGATACTGAGCTAAATCCATTAAAATGAATCAGTTTGGCTCCATAATCCATGAGTGCTCTCTAAAGAAAACATGCCTGAGAGCATAGCATTCTATGTCACTCCTTCAATTCAGTTTACCAGTACAAACCCTCTACTAGACCTGGGGAGTGAAGAATTGATTCAGATTTGATCCACACTCCCAGGGTGCTCACTTGGGTAAACAATAATCATTAAATTGCCCAATCACCAGGTAGTCTAAAACTATCCATTGCCAAGTGGGTAAACATAAGTTTCTGCAGATACGGTGCAGTTTGATGACATTTAAAACCTCCATAGTGCTAAGTATAAAGAATCTCTTTTACAATTCACAATCTAATCAAAACTTCCTCACCCCCAAAAAAGGGGATGCATTGGGTTGCCCTCTTCACTGTTGTAATAAAAGCAACAGAGGAGGCATGGTGAAAGAAATATCCGTGATAGAAAACAAGTGAAAGCATTCCCAGATTAGTTTAAAAATGTAAGGGCATGCAGTTTTCAGAACATGTTAAAGGAGAATAAACTTGCCTTAGAAATGGACTGACAGTGAACCTGGAGCATTCACAGAAGTAGGGACAAAAAGTTAGTCTTGCAACAAATTTAGCACTTGTATCTCAGAAGAGTGTGGGGCACATAGAATGGGATCAGCTGGACTAGGACACCATAAAATGTCCTAGATGAGAATGGAAACAATGCCTGCTGGCTAATGATGTTCATCAATTTCTCAATGACAAGAAAATTCAGTTGATAGAAGCACTCAGTATATACTATTAATATTATTCAGCTTACACTTGGCAAATGGAGTAGGAAATGTCAACTCACTCCAGTATTCCTGCCTGGAGAATTCCATGGACAGAGGAGCCTGGCGGGCTATAGTCCATGGGGTTACAGAGAGTGGGACATGACTGAGGACCTGCACCCACTCGCTTAACAAAATAGATGATTGTATAGAGTTTCATTTCAGAGTATGGATTTAATTTCTAATTAAATAATAGCAAGCATTATTCTAGCCAACAAAGGTCCATCTAGTCAAACCTATGGTTTTTCCAGTGGTCATGTATGGACGTGAGAGTTGGACTATAAAGAAAACTGAACACCAAAGAAATGATGCTTTTGAACTGTGGTGTTGGAGAAGACTCTTGAGAGTCCCCTGGACTGCAAGGCAATCAAGACAGTCCACCCTAAATGAAATCAGTCCTGAATATTCATTGGAAGGACTGATGCTGAAGCTGAAACTCTAATACTTTGGCCACCTAATGCAAAGAACTGACTCATTGAGAAAGACCATGATGTGGGGAAAGATTGAAGGCAGGAGGAGAAGGGGATGTCAGAGAATGAGATGATTGGATGGCATCACCAACTTGATGGACATGAGTTTGAGCAAGCTCCAGGAGTTGGTGATGGACAGGGAAGCCTGGCATGCTGCAGTCCATGGGGTCACAAAGTCAGACACGATTGAGCAACTGAACTGAGCTGATTATTCTATCACTTACTATTATGTTAGCCCTTTTGTAAGCATTTTATACACTTAATTTATTTTATCATCATCATAAGCTTTGCCAGAGGCAATATTATTATTCTCAGTTTACAGATGGAAAATCTGAGTGACAGAAAGTTCAAGTAACAAAGGTCCTACAGATAGTAAGTAGAAGAACCTGGTTCAAACTATGCAGTCTGACTCCAGAATTCATCTCAGCACTGTGCTGCCTCTCCAAAGAAAATCCTTAGGTTTGATTATATTAACAAACTCATGGGAAAGAATATTTATTCAGTACTGTCAACCAGATGCTATATTGACCATATGGCTTACAGAGATGAATACCACTGCATACGTGTTTATATGTAAATTATGAACACAAAAGGTTTCCTAGAGACTAGGTTATATATGACATTAGTGCAGGGCATAAAGAAAGGAGTGGTCAGCATTTTATACATGACTATCCGTCCTAACTATAGCACTCATTTCTTGTTGCCTCTACTGACAAAAACAGGGAATCATTAAGTAATCAACATCCTTTTAAGATTTTTATATTAATATGTCTTAAGTGTGTTAGGGCTTCCCTGATAGCTCAATTGGTAAAGAATCCACCTTCAGTGCAGAAGACCCCAGTTTATTCCTGGGTCGGGAATATCCACTGGAGAATTAACATGTCTTATGTCTTAAAGTGTTACATATTTCAACAGTCTCCTTTCCTTCCTCCTCTGTTTTGGCTCTCCCTTCCTTTTTTCATTCCTTCTTAAATTCAATTCACACTTTTTTGAGCATATAATAGAACAAGACACTTTCTGCAATAGAATCTGTTAAAGACAAAAAGGGATCCTGTATAGAAGGCATCTTTAAGTAGAGTTTGGAAATTTTCATTTCATTCTTAGTTTCCCACTGACACATACCCTGCATCACCAGCAGCCCCCAGAGCTTTGAGCTGGTCTGCAGCCAGCACCAGGCCTCCTGTACGCTCGTATTCCATCTCATGTGAGCCCCATCAACACATGAGAAAAGCAGGAGACCCAAGGACTCAGTCCTGAGAAACCTGGCTCAGGGTGGCCTCTGCTCCAACACCTGGACTGAATGAGGACGTATCCGAGTTACTGTGTGACTAATCAAAGACACTTTCCTTTCCCTTCCTTATGATTTAAAATTCATCCCAGAGTGGCTATGTTATGTGTTGAAATAGACACATCCACAGAGAAAAGTCTAGGAGAGATTAAAATGGATTGAAATTATCAAAGATATTAGGGAAGGGGTAAAGAGACAGCTGAGCTGTGAATTTCTTAGTGATACTGAATGACTTGATTAACACCAGTGAACTTAGCTTGTGTGGTGCTTTTTTTTTTTTTCTTTGCCAATTTTAACTTCTTTGGAGAATCTTTGTGGTTAAAATAAAATGAACTTAAATGGATTTAATGCAGAGTGCAAAGCTCTTAATAGGGAACACTGTAACCTATATTTCGTTAGTTCTGCTGAAGCAGAATGGAAATCCTCTGACAATTCTAGCCCTGAGAGAGATTCTATTTTTCTCATTCCATTTATTTATAAGGTCTATTCCAGTTCCAAAGGGAGAACGCCCCGAAGTAGATGGATGTGAACTCACACCCCCTCTTACAAAAGGACTTCACAGAACTCTAGCTGCATGATATTGAAGATATCCTTCTAAACTGCAAAGCCTGCTTGCATAGGTCTAACAACCCACTGAAGGAAGTAAAATATTTGTTATTAGTATCTCTCATATTCTTCAAGATATTTTAAAATAACGCCTTATCTGTCCTTCTTGGGCAATTCCTTATAAAACAACAATCATTTCCCACCTTACCCTCCAGCTTTTCCTCTCCCCTTGCTAGTTCGAGTTTTCACCAAAACATTTAACTCTGTCTGGGATATTATGTATTTATATACTGTCAGTTTCAATCTAGTAGAACGCAAAACTTTGTTTTGTTCACTTGTCTACCCTGTAACTTGGAAAAGTGCCGGTAAGATGTAGTCAGTATCTGTTGAATGAGTAAATAATGAATAAACAAATGAGCATAACATCTCAGAAGAATATAACTTGTTCAATTTATACAGCTAATTGGTGGTAATCTCTAGAGTTAAACCTTTAACCTTGCAAATCTATATCTATTGTGCTTCCTGTAAAAATCTTAAAAGTCCCTTTGAGGCCTGATATCTGAAAGAGTATTTCCCAAGGTGTTTGGCACATGTAGTAGATATTCAATAAGTTTTGTTGCATCTGAATCTGAAAAAAAGTTAATCTACTACCCACCACATAAATGGGCTTCCCTGGTGGCTCAGACGGTAAAGAATATGCCTGCAATGCAGGCAACCTGGGATTGATCCCTGGGTTGGGAAAATCCCGTGGAGAAGGAAATAGCAACCCACTCCATTATTCTTACCTGGGGAATCTCATGGACACAGGAGCCTGGGAGGCTACAGTTCATGGGGTTGCAAAGAGTCAGACACAACTGAGCGACTAACATTTTCACTTTTCACTTCACCACATAAATGGCATGATTTTCTACATTCCTGAAAGTCTTTGAAAGAACTCTACTGGGAGAAAGGGAGAAGTAGACAGTTCCTGAGATTTCAAGGAGAATAAGCAAAACAGCTCAGTTACTAAACATAAACTATAATTCTTCAAGGAATCCATTGCAATCCTCATCAACACTTTGGTTACTCCATACACCCTCAAGCCTATTCTCCCTGCTAATCTCTTCAGGGTGAAATGTATCTTTTTGGTGTTGAACTTAATGCGTGCTCTTTGTAGAAATTTAGAAATGCACAGAACAACACATGGAAGAAAACATTAAGCTGTACTTTTACTGTTCATAAAAATATAATATGCCTCTGCATATATTTTCATATCTACCATATGCATGTATGCTTATTGTGTATTGTAAATAGCTGAGATTCTAATGTACATACTATTTCTCTACCTGCTTTTTAAAAATTTAAATATGACTCATAAGCATTTCCCATTTCATTGGCTATTCTTAAAACATGAGTTTAAATGACTTTTTCTATGTATGCAATAGAATTTGCTTAACCATTTCCATATTTGATCCTAATCATTTACTATTATAAAGACCATGAAAATATCATATAAATGAATATTTGTAAACTTTTATGATTTTTTTTAGAATACATCCCTTTTTTTGGAATCTCTCAGTCGAACACATGTTCATTTTTTCATTTCATGTTTAAATCTTTATTTCCTCATGTATAGTTTCCTCAAACTATAGACATTTTATGTTTTTTATTCCATTCCATCTTTATTTTATTTTTTAAATTATTATTTCTTTATTTATTTTTTACTTTACAATATTGTATTGGTTTTGCCATACATGAAACCGCCATGACCCAGAGGGATGGTATGGGGAGGGAAGTGGGAGGGAGGTTTGGGATTGGGAACACGTATACACCCGTGACATTTTATGTTTTGAAGAGTGTTGTGGACCTTCCATCTGGGTATGCTATATTAGATTAAATTCTCTTAGCAATATATTTCCCTAAAGTTTTGTCAGCATCTTATGATTAAGAATTCCATACACAAATTAGATTGTTCATTTTCTATAATTTTATTTTATGACAAAAATAGTATATATTCATTACAGAAAATATGTAAATCTAGACATAAAGCAGAATAAAAGAAAAATCAACCACATTCCATCACATGCAAAATTTAACACTTTCATGTACTTTCAGTTTTGGTTCTTGGTGTATATTATGAATGACCATAGTATTATATCTAAAAATAATTAAAAAATTTTTAAAGTAGGATGAAACATATTTTTAACTAAAAATATGAACATTTTCTGCTTTTTATTAGTTATTCATCTATAAAAATATCTTAATGGCTTCTTGGTGTTCCAACATATGAATAAAATTTTCCTCAAGTCCCTTATTTTTGGTATAAAGGTTAATTCCAATCTTATTACTTCAAGCCTATTGAATAATGAGACATATGTTTATTAACCATGGGTAATTCCTTCGATTCATCTCATAGATCTTTTTTTTTTTTTTTTTATGGGGGGGGGGGGGGGGGGGCAGTGGAGGGGAGTGAGTGGGGAGGTCAGTGGTATAATAACTAAAACTATTATTACCTTTATTTGAACATAGTCCAGACTTTTAAGAATCAACTCTCTCCCCCAAATAATTTACTATTTTTCCTTTATTAAAAACAATTCCAAGTTTTACCTAATTCTCTGTCTTAATAGAAGCTGAAGTTTAATTTCATATCATAGTGAAATTTAGCCTCTAGCCAGTATAAACTGGAAGAGTCAAGAAACTGATTCTTTAAGATTTTTCAAAGACTCCAATCTTTTCTGCTTATTAGAATTTATAATAATTTATGACTAGCATATCAAATGGTACTTCGGTGGCTCAGTGGTAAAGAATTCACCTGCCAATGCAGGTTCAATCCCTGGGTCCATCCCCTGGAGAAGGGAATGGCAACCCACTCCAACATTCTTGCCTGGGAAATTCCACGGACAGAGGAGCCTGGCAAGCTACAGTCCATGGGGTCACAAAGAGCTGGACACAACTGAAAACTGAGATCACACGGACACAACTGAAATATGAGGGAAAGGAGCTCTATTAAGTTTTACCTTTGGTTCATCTGAAGATACAAGAAGATCTAGAAGTTCTTTTTCCATCATATATTAAGACGCACTACTCCACTTATTCTGAATAAGTGCAAGATACATATCAAAGCAGTCCTAAATGTTATCAGAAAAGAATTCTTACAGGAAGCTGACTTGAAATACTACATCATATACTTAAATGATAGGAGGAATATCTTGAATATTTACCTTCAAGTTGAAACATTTCTGAAAAGATATTATTATAAATTCTATAACTTTTAAAAAATATAAATTTATTTATTTTAATTGGAGGCTAATTACTTTACAATATTGTATTGGTAAGGTCCTAAATGTTATCAGAAAAGAATTCTTACAGGAAGCTGACTTGAAATACTACATCATATACTTAAATGATAGGAGGAATATCTTGAATATTTACCTTCAAGTTGAAACATTTCTGAAAAGATATTATTATAAATTCTATAACTTTTAAAAAATATAAATTTATTTATTTTAATTGGAGGCTAATTACTTTACAATATTGTATTGGTTTAGCTATACATCAACATGAATCCGCCACGGGTGTACATGTGTTCCCCATCCTGAACGCCCCTCCCACCTCCCTCCCTGTACCATCCGTCTGGGTCATCCCAGTGCACCAGCCCCAAGCATCCTGTATCCTGCATCGAACCTGGACTGGCGATTCGTTTTATATATGATATTATACATGTTTCAATGCCATTCTCCCAAACCATCCCACCCTCGCCCTCTCCCACAGAGTCCACAAGAGTTTTCTATACATCTGTGTCTCTTTTGCTATCTTGCAGACAGGGTTATTGTTACTATCTTTCTAAATTCCATATATATGCATTAGTATTGGTGTTTTTCTTTCTGGCTTACTTTACTCTGTATAATAGGCTCCAGTTTCATCCACCTCTTTAGAACTGATTCAAATGTATTCTTTTTAATGGCTGAGTGATACTCCATTGTGTATATGTACAGCTTTCTTATCATCTGCTGATGGACATCTAACATTTAAATAATTTAACCTCTTACTTTGTGCTTCATACAGAAGTGACTCTCAGTTTTGAACAAACAGGGAGCTTTGTCTTCTGACACTTGTAAATCTATGATATTGGACTCTGATATTCCCAGGTGACTCAGTGGTAAATAATTTGCCTGCCAATGCAGGAGATGCAGAAGACATGGGTTCTATCCCTGGATGGGAAGATCCCCTGGAGGAGAAAATGGTAATCCACTCCAGCAATTGCTGCTGGGAAAATCTCATGGACAAAGGAGCCTGGCTGGGTACAGCCCATGGGGTTGCAAAGAGTCAGACACGCCTGGGCATGCATGCAAAAAATTGGGCTTTAAGTACCTATTTATAATACACAAACACTAATAGTGCTAGTCTGCCTTCTAGATGATGTACAGTTGAGAATCATACTGGATCCTAAATCCTACTGGGGCCTTGGCCAGATCTATTCTACACTGCACACTGCATTCTGCTGTGTTGTGGATCTTTCAGTGAAAGTCACCAGTAACCTTACATTCTGTTTTACAGGCAAGCATGAAATGTTAAGCAAAAACATGGAAGAAGAAAAAACATATTTTCAAGTTGCCCAATTACTCCTTAAAATTTCACTTGTTGAAAACTTCTCATATCTAACAGAAAAATGAGAAAAGTACTACTTTTTCTAATAGTTAATGATCATATCCTATTCCGTATTATCTCCTATACTGCCACTACATATTTTTTAAGGATAGCTTTTTCTCATGTGTGTAAATATAAATTATGGATTATTATGGAATGCTGAATGAAGATATTTAGGTACTTTGAAGAGGACATGACTAACTGATCAATGAAACTGCTTTCACCCACGCTAACTCACTTCAACACAATGTGACAACAATTGCATCTGCGTTGGATAGTTGGTTTTAAATCACAGAATAGTTTACCCAATTTTTATTTTGAAAACCATCTATGGAAAATTAGCAGTAATAGCACTGCTGCTGCTGCTAAGTTGCTTCAGTCGTGTCCGACTCTGTGCGACCCCATAGACGGCAGCCCACCAGGCTCCCCCATCCCTGGGATTCTCCAGGCAAGAATACTGGAGTGGGTTGCCATTTCCTTCTCCAATGCATGAAAGTGAAAAGTGAAAGTCAGGTTGCTCAGTCGTGTCCGACTCTTAGCGATCCCAAAGACTGCAGCCTTCCAGGCTCCTCCATCCAAGGGATTTTCCAGGCAAGTGTACTGGAGTGGGGCGCCATTGCCTTCTCCAAGTAATATCACACAATCTTTAATTTGATTAAATAATTTTTAATATTTGGCCACATCTTCTTTTTACTCTTTCCCATATTAAAAAAATTTTTTTTACCAAATCACACGAAAGAAAATGGCAGAGACCATGAAATTTCATCGCTGAGTATTTTAAAGTGTATCTTCTCTCCCAAAACACATTCTCCTACATGATCCCAATAAGATTACAGGATTTAACATGAGTGTAATACTACATATGATCTACAACCCAAATCTAGATTCCTTCCAATTGGCCTAATATATCCTCTACAGTTATTTTATTCTGATTCAGAATCTAATCATGAAGGATATCTTGCAGTTAGTTGCCATTTCTTCAGAAATGTGTGTGCATGCTCAGGCTTGTCCAACTGTTTGGGACCCCATGGACTGTAGCTGCCTGGCTCTTCTGTTCATGGGATTTCCTAGGCGATACTGGGACGGGTTACAGTTCCCTCCTCCAGGGGATCTTCCTGACCTAGTGATCGAACCCATGTCTCTTGCATCTCTTGCACTGGCAGACAGGTTCTTTACCACTGAGCCACCGGGGAAGCCTGCCCTTTCTTCTAGTCTCTTTAGTGACGCTGACCTTTTTGAAGTGTCCAGGTCAGCTGTATTGAAGAATATCTACCAATTTGGATTTGTCTGATTGTTTCCGTAAGGTTAGATTCAGGAGAATCACTTCTGGCAAAACAAATTCAGAGGGGACTGTTGTGTTTTATGTGTATACTGTAACAAGAGATAAATGACATCCATTTGTCCACTCTTGGTGACATCAAGTGTGTCCCTTGGAGAAGCAGGTGTCTGCTTGTTATCATCCTATAAAAGGAATTTTCCCTCCTTGTATTTAATAAGCAATCTGACGGCTGACATGTAGAGTTAGTGTGACCATCCTGTCCCCATCAACCATTCACCCAGGGGTGGATTATCCTTTGCTTATTCTTATAACAGCAGTTGCAGAAAGTGACTTTATAGTTCTAGTCTTTATTGTAATCATTTGCTTATACTCTTCAATAAAACAGCTTTTCCTTCTAATTACTGAATCTGCACACACTATGGACTCATGGACTCTTATTCAATGTGCTCTAATCCATAACATACATTAATACTTTTTATCTTCAAATGATACACAAGTTGGGCCAGTGGGTACCCCTAAAACCTTGCTCTTATGTCCTTATGTGTGTCTACTTGCCTTTTGAGCAATTCCTTGTTTGGGGGGGACAAAATATCCCAGGCTTAAAAGATACTCCTCTAAAGTAGTTCAATCAAGAAGGCTTTACATAAAAATAAGACTAATTCAATTTTAATGCAGTGATTTGAATTGAGGCACAGGAGCCTGGTAGGCTACAGTCCGTGGGGTCACAAAGAGTCGGACACGACTGAGCGACTTCACTCACTCACTCACCCAGAACACAGTAGGTGCCAGGCAGCATGCCAGGTGTCTTCCTTAACTAGTTTTGCCACAGTTCGAAGCTTCTGTGCAATTCACAAAAATTCAGACTTTTACAACATAGATTTTTATGTTGCTCTTTCAAATTCATCTATTTATTATTTTAATCTTTGTTCTCCTTCATTTTGTTTATTTCCACATGGAAATCACATAGATAGGAAAACTCCAAAGGATTTCCTTTTTCTTTTCTCCAATGTGGCACAATCTTGGATCACTGACTAATGCCAAAATATGCACAAAGAGCACAGCATAAATCCCCAATATAGTAAAGCCTTTTATAATTCCTGAATTTATCAAGGGAAATAATGTAAAGAAATGCCTGGCCTTTTTTTTTTTTTTTGGTAAAAAATTCAATAGACCAACCTCACTTTATAAGCAAACGTAGCATTAGTGAAGTTACCTCTGAATGAATCACTGAGAGGAAAGAGAAACTGAAGAGTGTGATATTTGAAGAGGTCACAAAGCAAGTAAAATATGGGGACTTGTAGCCTTCAAGTTATTTATTTATGTATTCACCTTAGAATGTGTGGGTGGGTGTGAGGTGTGTGCTTGCGTGTAGTGTATGTATATGCATGTGTGTGCACACTGCGGGTTCAAGACAGGATGTACAACTAACATTTACTCAACAAAGATGTATTGTACTTCCTCTGAGCAAGCACTGTTTATTTTCCAGAAATACAAGGACCCAGATAACTAGACAGGTCCCTCCCTTAGGGATGAATTAAACAGTTTCACAAATAAATGTGAATTTGCAACTAGCTGAGA
>SJYX01011015.1:0-21490 GCA_006410675.1 Oreotragus oreotragus | reverse complement strand
CCAGATAACTAGACAGGTCCCTCCCTTAGGGATGAATTAAACAGTTTCACAAATAAATGTGAATTTGCAACTAGCTGAGATGAGGGATGTGCATGTGAACTCAGTTGCTCGGTTGGATCCAACTCTTTGTGACTCCATGGAGGGTAGCCGTCCAGGTTCCTCTGTTTCTGGAATTTTCCAGGCAAGAATATGGAGTGGGTTGCCATTTCCTTCTCCAGGGGATCGTCTCAACCCAGGGATCGAACCAACATCTCCTTCATTGGCAGGTGGATTCTTTACAACTGAGCCACCTGTATACATAAATATATATCCATATTTATAAATATATATTTATAAGCATATATAGATAAATAAATCCATACTTTTATAAATATGGATATATAAAAATGGATACTATATGGATATATAAATATGAATACATGTATGCAAACAAATACAAAAACAAATATACATCTGTGATATTATGAGGGGATTTGGCTCAGTTTAGGACATTAACAAGGATCACCTGAGGAAGTGCCATTTGGGCTGATATCTGAGTCAACCAAGAGTGAACTAGGCAATGTTTGGGTACCTGGGTTTATAGATGTGAGAATGGGAGAGAGCAGAGACTCAGCAACTGGAAGAAAGACAAGCAGCTGAAGTAGAAGGAAGGAACGGAATACTGACAGGAAACTGGAGGAGCACAATTTTGGTCTTTATCTTAAAGCAATGACAACCCATTTAGGTGGCATGTGTAGCTGAAGGAGTGACAGTTATCCTACTTACATCTTGAAAATCTCCTCTCATGTTACCGGAGGATGGATCTAGACGGGGAGCAATATGGATGCCAGGGGACCAGTTATAAAAGCCCTGTAGCTCTCCACACAATGGATGGGGAAAGCTGAGACTTGGGAAGGAACCGAGGAAGGTATGCAACATCCTTTGAAGGGAACAATCAACGACTGGGTGAGAGCTTAGATATGGAGTGGATGGAGAAGGAACGTCAAAGATAAAATACAGATTGGGAGCTGGGGAATCCTGGAGGTTGGGGTGAGATGGGCAGAGACCACAAGGTTGATCTGACATGTTTCATTTGATGTTTAAGATGGACAGGAAGAAATACAAAGTACAGAGCTGGATCTATTAAGTGGAGAATTTAGAGGGACATTCAGAGCCATAATCAGGTTTTTTAGAGTGCTCAGAATAAAATATATGCCAATAATTTCAAGGAATCTTATTGGACAGCATGTGATATTTATATGCTGGGAAAACTAAAGGTGAATCAAAGTTCTAAGGTATTAGATGAACAACCTCTGCTACTCGAGAGTTCAGTCATTTGTAAATCTAGTTCTATTCTAAATGCTGTCATAATTTCCTGATCTGCAAAATCTGGAAATATGATTTGCTAGACTTTTTAGCAAGTGACATATATATACATATATGCACATATATATACACACATATAGAAATATACATATATACATTTAGCAAGTGAGAGCTAGCTAGCTATACCGAAGTAACAAAAGTGATAATGTAAGTGCAGAATTAATATTTAAAATATTTAATAATCTGTATCACTTGGACTCCAACCACAAATAACAAGACCATTAACAGTGCATTCAACTGAATGCCAAGCCCATCACAGTAACAGAATCTCATTCTCTGATGGCAAAAATTCCTAATTGAAAGTAAAAATTGGGGGCAGGAGGAGAAGGGGACAACAGAGGATGAGATGGCTGGGTGGCATCACCGACTTGATGGACAAGAGTTTGAATGAACTCCAGGACTTGGTGATGGACATGGAGGCCTGGTGTGCTGTGATTCCTGAGGTTGCAATGAGTCAGACACGACTGAGTGACTGAAATGAACTGAACTGAACTGAACTGTACCACCTTTTAAACAATTCTAAAAATACGAGAGGGGATAATGAGGCTCCTTTTTGTTCAGAGTATTGCCAGGCAGCAACTTGAGTAATAATGAGAGATGTTGTTGTCCAAATGAAAGCTCTGCCTTTGAAAGTAGAACTTATATGGATGCTTCATTGATTCAGAGCGTCTAGTCCATCATCCATCAGTAAGCTAACTACCTAACTAATTTGTACAGGTGCATTAATGAGTCATTAGTGCTGTCCCATAAATATCTCACCAACAACCAGCACAGTGCCAGAAATACATGAGGAAGTCAAAATTTAAACATGAAATGAAAGAATGAATGAGTGAATAAGTCTTCTTCTCTCTTTACTTACACAGAGTTTTCTAATATATGTAACTCATACTGTGACTATTTTGATTTTAATTTGACCATCAGCTGAGAAGTGAGAAAATTAATGATATTCTGATGATCTTAAAGGCTTTAACTGATTTCTTTGTTCTTATTCAGAAAATCCATAATATCTATGTATTGTAAATAAAGATATTCAGTATTGAAATTATGTTTATAAGGGTCCTTGGAAACACATAAGGAACATTTTTATAACTAAAACATTTGTAATTAAACATTTTGATGTGAACTATTTTTTAAAAATTTTATTAAATTTGTTACAAAATTGCTTCTGTTTTGTTCCAGTCATTTGGCCATGAGGCATGTGAGATTTTAACTCCCCAACCAGAGATCAAATCCACACCACCACCACCACCCCAACCTGCATTGGAAGGCAAAGTCTTAACCACTGGACCACCAAGGAAATCCCTTAAAATATTATTAAAGGCTGAAGTTAATAAACTATTAGATGGTGGAAGGTGCCAAGGATGATAAATGAGAAGCACGTGAGCTGCAATTGTCAGCAGCAGACAAGTGCCCAAAGGAAGAATTGTCCCTGCACAGATGCATTTCCAAATGCATGGTCTTAAATATTCAAATGAATACAACTCATCATGGTCTTAAATATTCAAATGAATGACCATACTGAAGACAACTTAATGTGCATTTTCTTACACCCCAAATTAATAGAGAACAAAAAGCCATGTTAATTAAGTAAAATTTTAACTTTAGTTTCTTCTGAAAGTGAAAAACATTAGTTTGCCTACAATGATTAAGCAGTTTATTTCCTCACAGTGCCATAAGATGTAATAAGATAAATGGGCTGGTGCATTGAAGAAAGCAGCATCTTTGCTCATAAATGTCACTGAAAGTAGGTTTTTACAAACTTGAAATATAAAATAATCCCTAACACAGGAGACATTAAAACAGGGAAGCTGATGCAGAGAGGTGGTAATGATTAATCAAAGATAATTTTCTCCGGGTCATCACAAAATATACACTGCAAGATTTTGCTCTGAAATGTAATAATGTTGAACCTGAGATGAAAGTCCCTTTTACTAAGGACTGAGGAATTCAGAATGGAAAACCCAGAGAAAAACATTCAGAACTTGCCATGGCAGGAAAGGAGAGGCCACTTTTTGATTCTCCAAATCAGCTGAATTAAAACCTCCAGTGAGAATTTCATATAAGACAGACTATTACATAATTTTGGACTTGTTTGTGCACCACTGCTTTATTTGCCCCCATTCATAATCTCTTAGTGTGGAATCCTATTAGTAAATAATTTTGAATATTGATGTATATAATATTTGAAATGTATGTGTACACACGCTCAGCTGCTTCCAACTCTTTGCAACCCCATGGAGACACGCTGCCAGGATCCTCTGTCCATGGGATTCTCCAGACAAGAATACTGGAGTGGATTGTCATTTCCTACCGCAGGAGATCTTCCAGACCCAAGGACTGAACCTGTGTCTCTTGTGTCTCCCGCATTGGTAGGCAGAATCTTTACCAGTGCACCATCTAGGAAGCCCCTAACATGCGAAATATGTGTGTTTAAAAGATGGCATAGCAACAAGCAGGGAGGAAGGCAGTAATATCACTAAATTTTTGTGATAAAATGGATTCTTTGAGTATCCTGACATATCTACTGCTTCCTTTCAAAATAGGATTATGTTTTCTTGCCTTATCACATTAGCAAACTTGTTTGTATAAAATAAAACATTTCATGAAGGATGATTAAAATCACTCTGTGGCTCTCAAGAAGTTTCTACTGACACCCAATCCTTCCCTTAAATGTTTTGCATTTCTTCTAAAAAGCAGAGCCTCATTATAAACTATATGGTCATTTGCTTTAAATATTATATTTTGCCTTGCAAATTATGTGAGATATGGTATTTTTTTCAATACTGCTTCCTTTTCAATGTTCAATGCAGATTTTTTTGTTTTCTTATACATTTTTATTTATTTGTTTTTTGAAGTTTAATGGATAAGAAAGCTGTGGTACATATACACAATGGAGTATTACTCAGCCATTAAAAAGAATATATTTGAATCAGTTCTAATGAGGTGGATGAAACTGGAGCTGATTATACAGAGTGAGGTATGCCAGAAAGAAAAACACCAATACAGTATACTAACACACAATGCAGAGTTTTCTCTGCATCATAGCTTAGGTCTGAGAAATTTAAAAAAGATACAATTCTGGGGATAATAACGTAGACATCTCACTAAATGCTCTATCACACAGAAAAAGTCTGGCTATCTTGCCATACTCAATAAAGCCCTGCTTCCCAACTGGATTTATACATTCAATACTATCCCATCCAGAATCCCAGCAAGATATTTTTCAAGTATCTACAAACGGATTCTAAAGTTTATGTGAGAGGCAAAAGAAGCAGAAACATTACTGAAACAAAAGAACAAAGTCAAGAACTGGCACCATCCACCTTTAAGACTTACAAAAAACACTTAGGAAAAAGCAATAGGAATCCAGACAGTGTGAGGCTGACAAAAGAACAGACAAAGAGTTCAGTGGAGTGGAGCACAGAGTCCAGAAGTAGACCCGCATATCAGAAATATACTCAACTGATCTTTGACAAAAGAGAGTCTCTTCAACAAATGGTTTTGGAATAACCAGACACCAATATGAAAGAGAGAGAGAACCTAGAACAGACCTTAATATCCTTCACAAAATTAATTCCAAATGGATAACAGACATAATTAAAACAAAAAACTATAAAACAGAAGATCGTTGGATAGAACCTAGATGGCTTTGGGTATGATAAATTTTAAAATATAAACACCACCAAAAAATGATCCATAAAAGATAAGTTGGACTTCATTAAAATTTAAAACGTCTGCTCCATGAAAGAATGTCAAGAAACAAGAGGACCAGCTATAGACTGGGAAAAAAACATTTATGAAAGGCACATCTGATAATGGCTGGTTTTCCAAAATATAAGCAAGGTGAAAAGACAGCCTTCAGAACGGGAGGAAATAATAGCAAATGAGGCAACTGACAAACAACTAATCTCAAAAATATACAAGCAACTCCTACAGCTCAATTCCAGAAAAATAAAAGACCCAATCAAAAAATGGGCCAAAGAACTAAACAGACAATTTCTGATGGCTAACAAACACATGAAAAGATGCTCAACGTCACTCATTATCAGNCCTCTGTCCATCACCAAATCCCAGAGTTCACTGAAACTCACATCCATCGAGTTGGTGATGCCATCCAGCCATCTCATCCTCTGTCATCCCCTTCTCCTTCTGCCCCCAACCCCTCCCAGCATCAGAGTCTTTTCCAATGAGTCAACTCTTCGCTTGAGGTGGCCAAAGTTTGGTCGGCCTCTAATGTCAATAGAGTTGATGTTGAAAAACCCTACTTTAAAGTGAGTTAAAGGAAAGATTCAAATAAAGAAGTTGCTATCAATACATGTAACACTGGACAAATAGTTATCTCTCAAATGATTTTTGATACAGTAGAAATAATAGAGTTTATTTCTGAATGTTCATTCAGCCATTCATTTACCTAACAAATTTTTACTGAGCACCTGTTGTATGCCAAGAACTACTATACATGAATTCCTAAGGATACAGCCTTAAATAGAACAGAATACAATTTCACTTCCACAGCAGTGATATCTTAGTTGAGAAATAGATTACAAAACAATAAACTGAAAAATAAAGACTGTGTTGAATGGTACAAAGGAAAGGAACAAAAGGGGCTCATATAGTGTTGAAAATTCATAACATTCTTAAAAAATGAATAAAATAACAACATGTCATAACATTACTGAAGTGTTTAGACAAAATGAATATAATCTTTTGTGAGCATATTCAAATTTTATCCATCACTTAGGAAAAAAGTCTTATTTGAGCATTTATTTCTTACATTCTTTTGTAAGAGATGACCAGAATGCAAACCTAAAAAGGCTTCTCAAGGCATGCATGAATTTTAATATATTGCCCAAGGAATTTTTTTTAAAGTTTATGTGGGAGCTGTTAACAGAGTTGAATAACTATAGAATATTACATGCTGCTGCAGCTCCTGCTAAGTCGCTTCAGTCGTGTCCTACTCTGTGCGACCCCGTAGACGGCAGCCCACCAGACTCCTCTGTCCCTGGGATTCTCCAGGCAAGAATCCTGGAGTGGGCTGCCATTTTCTTCTCCAATGCATGCATGCTACCCCATAGATGGCAGCCCACCAGGCTCCTCCATCCCTGGGTTTCGCCAGGCAAGAATCCTGGAGTGGGTTGCCATTTCCTTCTCCAATATTACATGCATGTTGCATGAAAAGCATATTGATGGAACCACATCAGGAAGGAGAAGCAGCACAAATTCTTCAACTGAGTAGCTCAGCCCAGAAGTTCCTGAACTATGAAAACACTTTTCCATATCTGATCTAAAATTTGCTTTGGAGTCTCAGCCTTCCAAAGGAAGATAAGTGATCTCTCTAAGCTACTGTAAGAGAAGTTTAATAATATGCTCAGATGCTCAGTCAGGTCTGACTCTGCAACCCCATGTACTGTAGCCTGCCAGGCTCCTCTGTTCATGGGGTTCTCCAGGTAAGAATGCTGGAGTGGGCTGCCATGCCCCAAGGCATCTTTCCAATCCAGGGACTGAACCCAATTATCTTATGTCTCCTGCATTGGCAGGCTGGTTCTTTAGTGCTACCTGACAAAATACACATCTGAATTTGCTGTGCCTTCTAGATGTTTTTCTCTGATAGATGAAAGCCTCATTTCCTCTTTCCTCACTTGAAGTACAGAAAGTTCTATTTTCTTAGTTTCTTTCTTGCTCTTCTGAAAGTACTTTCCCCTAAGAGATACATGTGAATTACTATTCAATTGCATGCATTAAATTTTAGTTTTGTATTATATCTACCATGAGTCCTACATGTAAAATTCAAGTGTAAGTGGAAATGACTCTACTATTTATATTTTGCATGTTATATTATGACCTTAAATCAGCACCATATTTATAGTAATTATAGATGTTGTATAAATTGTAGTCTGCAAAGATAATACTTTTTAAACAAAATGAATTAATTTGACATCATTTATTTGTTCATTAGGTTAACATATATTTAACACTTACTTTATACTCAACAACCTGTTATATGCTGGGACTAAAACTGAGGATAAGGTGGCATGGTTTCAGCTTTATGGAACTAATGTTTTATTTAGGAATACAAACAATAAATATGTCACAAAAAGAATATAGTTATAAATCACAATAAGTGCTGTATATAGAAAAAAGAAGCCAGTGTGCTGAAATAGAGAATTGGGAGATGGCGTAGCAGATTTCCTCTCTAGAGAGGTCTACGGTGGTAGAGGGGAATAGCAGGTGCTAATGCACTGGGTAGAAAAGAGCTGGGTGTGTCATAGACACAGAAAAGAAGGCACTGCGACTGAGGCAGAGTCATGAAGTGAGAGAAGATAGGAGATTCTGGAGCTATAGGGATGTCCAGATAATACCAGCTTCTGTTGAGGACATTTACCCTTCTCAGCCTCAGTTTCCTTATAAATGAACAGAAGGGTGTCTTTTAGGAAGAATGGCAATTAACTACCGTAATTTTGATATGCCTAAATATGAATAGTTAGAATTGGATATAGCTGTAGAATGTGAAAATAGCTCCATGTTAGTGCCTAGTGAATTCAGACTCTCAGTAGCTCTGGATTTTGTATTCACTTATTAATCAGACAGAACACAGCTAAATTTTTACCTCATTTAAAAAATAAAATACATAAATTTCAAAACTAACAGGATGAATTGATGTCAAATTGATCTTTTCATAAAGTTTCTATTTTTTTGCTTTATAATGTGCTGCCTAAAGAATAAGGATTCTTGTGACATATTAAACTTTAACATATCTATCCCTCAAGATAAGCTTGAAGTCATCCTCCAAGTTAAAATGAAGGATGAAAGGTACACTTGATAATCTCCCAAGTGCCATCTCAGTTGTCACATGCTATCATCCATTACAATTATGAATTCACAAGTCTTCAGATATATTCACTGATACTTTAATTGGGAAATTTGCTTGCTTAATTTCATGTTATAACCAATTTACTATAGGCTCAACTGATAGATAGCATCACTGACTCAATGGACATGAATTTCAGCAAACTCCAGGAGATAATGGAGGATAGAGGAATGGTGCTACAGTCCACAGGGTTGCAAAGAGTTGGACATGACTCAGCCACTGAACAACAACAATTGAAAATATTCTGAAAGTCAAGTTTTATTTATTAAGACTCTCTATTTATTAATCTGTTAAGGAGGCAGCCTTTCCAGGTGGAAATTATCAAGGTATTTATAATAACAGTTTTAATAAAAAGTCCACTTCCATGTATATATATACATATATAAATAGCTCATTAAGCAAACATCTGAGGCCCTCCCACATATCAGTGTCTACACTGAGAAAGACACAGGCACTGGCCAAAGGAGCATAAAGTTTACATTTTTAGAGATTTTATACAAACTTACTTGCAAGATCTTTGTGGCAGTCATATGACTAGAGGTAAAGGACCAATGCATACATAAAGTTGGGGAATAGGTCACATGTTTTTCTACTCTTTACCCCTTTAAGCAATTCCTACCCGCCCTGCTAGGAACCACTTTTCTCTCCTCCGATAAGGACTTGATTTTCTCCAGACACTTGGTTTTCTGAAGTAATTTCTCCTTTATTTAGCTCATATTACTCTCAACTAACATTATTTAAGTGCTAACTATGTGCTTCAGCATCAGCATCAGTCCTTCCAATGAATATTCAGGACTGATTTCCTTTAGGATTGACTGGCAATTCTCAAGAGTCTTCAACACCACAGTTGAAAAGCTGAAGCTCTGATACTTCAGCCACTCAATACAAAGAACGACTCATTGGACAAGACCCTAATGCTGGGAAAGATTGAAGGCAGGAGGAGAAGGAGATGATAGAGGAAGAGATGGTTGGATGGCATCACCGACTCAATGGACATGAGTTTGAGCAAGCTCCTTGAACTGGTGATGGACAGGGAAGCTTGGTGTGCTGCAGTCCATGGGGTTGCAAAGAGTCAGACACAACCAAGTGACTGAACTGAACTGACTGAAATATGTGCTAGGCAATGGGAACACATATATAAGACTTTATGCTGCTGCTGCTGCTGCTGCTAAGTCGCTTCAGTCGTGTCCGACTCTGTGAGACCCTAGAGATGGCAGCCCACCAGGCTCCCCCGTCCCTGGGATTCTCCAGGCAAGAACACTGGAGTGAGTTGCCATTTCCTTCTCCAATGCATGAAAGTGAAAAGCGAAAGTGAAGTCGCTCAGTCGTGTCCGACCCTCAGTGACCCCATGGACTGCAGCCTACCAGGCTCCTCTGCCCATGGGATTTTCCAGGCAAGAGCACTGGAGTGGGTTGCCATTGCCTTCTCCTAAGACTTTATAGCTTTCCTCATAAAGTACACAGCCTAATTAATAACTATATTTAAAGCAAGGAACTCACATATCACAAATGTAAGTATTGAGTTGTGAGGTTTTATGCACAATGAAAGTTGTTGAGTATTTAATTGAAAAAATAATTTGTCCACTTCCCTTTAAATGAAGAAAAGGAAAAAATGTATTTTTTAAAATTACCAGTTTATACCAATAATGCGTTCCACATTAAGATCAGGTGAAAAATATTTTCTAAACATTATTTCAAACATGTAATTTATTCATGAAAGTGCATGCTCAGTCACTCAGTCATCTCCAACTCTTGTGACCGCATGGAGTGAAGCCCACCAGGCCTCTCTGTCCATGGAATTCTCCAGGCAAGAATACTGGAGTGGGTTGCCGTTCTCTTCTGCAGGAAATCTTCCTGACCCAGGGATTAAACCCACAACTCCTGTGTCTCCTGCACTGTTGGGTGGATTCTTTACCACTGAACCACTTAGGAAGCCCCATTCATGAAAGTATATTTAAATATTAATGGTTACAATGAAAAGTGAAAATCTTGCTTTAAAAAAAAAGCTATTTTTCAATGACAGACTGAGTGCTTTGTATAAATCTGCTAGTCATTGTTCCTTTAACATGAACATCTTTTCTTTGACAAATGATTATATATTTTTAAAATTTTATTTTATTTCAAATGATACTTGGACTAAAGAATATTATGTCATCGCTAGTTAAAGTGGAGGTAAGCAATNGCCTACCAGGCTCCTCTGCCCATGGGATTTTCCAGGCAAGAGCACTGGAGTGGGTTGCCATTGCCTTCTCCTAAGACTTTATAGCTTTCCTCATAAAGTACACAGCCTAATTAATAACTATATTTAAAGCAAGGAACTCACATATCACAAATGTAAGTATTGAGTTGTGAGGTTTTATGCACAATGAAAGTTGTTGAGTATTTAATTGAAAAAATACTTTGTCCACTTCCCTTTAAATGAAGAAAAGGAAAAAATGTATTTTTTAAAATTACCAGTTTATACCAATAATGCGTTCCACATTAAGATCAGGTGAAAAATATTTTCTAAACATTATTTCAAACATGTAATTTATTCATGAAAGTGCATGCTCAGTCACTCAGTCATCTCCAACTCTTGTGACCGCATGGAGTGAAGCCCACCAGGCCTCTCTGTCCATGGAATTCTCCAGGCAAGAATACTGGAGTGGGTTGCCGTTCTCTTCTGCAGGAAATCTTCCTGACCCAGGGATTAAACCCACAACTCCTGTGTCTCCTGCACTGTTGGGTGGATTATTTACCACTGAACCACTTAGGAAGCCCCATTCATGAAAGTATATTTAAATATTAATGGTTACAATGAAAAGTGAAAATCTTGCTTTAAAAAAAAAGCTATTTTTCAATGACAGACTGAGTGCTTTGTATAAATCTGCTAGTCATTGTTCCTTTAACATGAACATCTTTTCTTTGACAAATGATTATATATTTTTAAAATTTTATTTTATTTCAAATGATACTTGGACTAAAGAATATTATGTCATCGCTAGTTAAAGTGGAGGTAAGCAATGGATATTTTGAATGCTACTGAGAAACACTAATGGTAAACTTGAAGTTGGACTCCTTGCTCCTCATTATAGTAAAAGAAATTCTAGCCATTAAAGCCATAAAACTTTCATCTTTTTGTTTCTTAGAACACCTGAGGAATCTGTATGTAGGTCAAGAAGCAACAACTAGAACCAGATATGACAAGAAACTGGTTCCAAAATGGGAAAAGAGTACGTCAAGGCTGTATATAAGATGGATGCTTATTCATCTTATATATGCAGAGTACATCATGTGAAATTCCAGGCTGGATAAAGCACCAGATGAAATCAAGATTGCCAGGAGAAATATCAATAACCTCAGATATGCAGATGACCCCACCATTATGGCAGAAAGTGAAGAAGAACTAAAGAGCCTCTTGATGAAAGTGAAAGGGGAGAGTGAAAAAGATGGCTTAAAATTCAACCTTCAAAAAACAAAGATCATGGCATCCAGTCCCATCACTTCCTGGCAAATAGATGGGGAAACAATGGAAACAATGAGAGACTTTATTTCTTGGGCTCCAAAATCACTGCAGATGATGACTGCAGCCATGAAATTAAGAGACACTTGCTCCTTGGAAGAAAAGTTATGACCAACCTAGATAGCATATTAAAAAGCAGAGACATTATTTTGCCAACAAATGCCCATCTAGCCAAAGTTATGGTTTTTCCAGTAGTCATGTATGGATGTCAGAGATGGACTATAAAGAAAGCTGAACACTGAAGAATGGATGCGTTTGAACTGTGGTGTTGGAGAAGACTCTTGAGACTCCTGTTTATTGCAAGGAGATTCAACGAGTCAATCCTAAAGGAAATCAATCCTGAATATTCATTGGAAGGACTGATGCTGAAGCTGAAACTCCAATACTTTGGCCACCTGATGTGAAAAACAGCTCATTTGAAAAGATCCTGATGCTGGGAAAGATTGAAGGCAGGAGGAGAAGGGGAAGAGAGAGGATAAGATGGTTAGATGACTTCACTGACTTGATAGACATGAGTTTGAGCAAGTTCTGAGAGTTGGTGATGGACAGGAAAGCCTGGTGTGCTGCAGTCCATGGGGTCAAAAAGACTCAGACACAACTAAGCAACTGAATTGAACTGAACTGAACTGTGAACACCTAGGGCAAATGACAGATATTATGTTGAACTGTTTTATGTATAAATTCTATTCCATTTGTATTTCAGTAGAATATTCCCAATTTCATCCCCTTGAATGTGACCTTTTTTATTTTAGAAAAGCTGGTCTTAAAACTGAGAGACAAGTAAGATTACAGGAAGAAAATAATACAGGATTTTAACTGTCCTCCTCTTAACCACAAGCATGTCACGCAGAGTCGGACACGACTGAAGTGGCTTAGCAGCAGCAGCCAAAATCATTGTAGATGGTGACTGTAGCCATGAAATTAAAAAACGCTTGATCCTTGGAAGAAAAGCTATGACCAGCCTGCTGCTGATAAGTTACTTCAGTCATGTCTGACTCTGTGAGACCCCATAGACGGCAGCCCACCAGGTTCCCCCATCCCTGGGATTCTCCAGGCAAGAACACTGGAGTGGGTTGCCATTTCCTTCTCCAATGCATGAAAGTGAAAAGTGAAAGTGAAGTTGCTTAGTTGTGTCCAACTCTTAGTGACCCCATGGACTGCAGCCCACCAGGCTCCTCTGTCCATGGGATTTTCCAGGCAAGAGTACTGGAGTGGGGTGCCATTGCCTTCTCTAACCTAGACAACATATTAAAATGCAGAGACATTACTTTGCTGACTAAGGTCTGTTTAGTTAAAGCTACAGTTTTTCCAATAGTCATGTTAGGATGTGAGAGTTGGACCACAAAGAAAGCTGAACACTGAAGAATGGATGCTTTTGAACTGTGGTGTTCGAGAAAACTCTTGAGACTCCCTTGGACTGCAAGGAGATCTAACCACTCAATCCTAAAGGAAATCAGTCCTGAATATTCATTGGAAGGATTGATGCTGAAGGTGAAACTCCAACGCTTTGGTCACCTGATGGGAAGAACTGACTCATTGGAAAAAACCCTGATGCTGGGAAAGATTGAAGGCAGGAGGAGAAGGGAATGACAGGGGATGAGATGGTTGGATGGCATCACCAACTCAATGGACATGAGTTTGAGCAAGCTCTGGAAGACGGTGAAGGACAGGGAAGCCTGGCATGCTCCATCCTTGGGGTCACAGAGAGTCAGACATGACTGAGTGACTGAATTGAACTATCTCTTTATCGATTATTTCCATTTTGTTCCTATATCATTTTCTTTAGTTTCTCCACATCTTCCCTTAGTTCTCTGCACATATTTAAGACAGTTGTTTTAAACTGCTTTTTTCTAGTAGATCTGTCATTTGTTATTTTCAGTGATAGATAATCTTATTTTTTCCTTTAAATGGTCCATACTTTCCTGTTTCTTTAAATGCCTTGTGGATTTGTTGTTGTTGTAGTTGCAAACTGGACATTTGAATCTGATCATGTAGTAACTCTGGAAATCAAATCCTCCTCTTTCCCCAGAACTTGCTGTTTTTGTTTATTGTCTGTTTGTTTGCCTTATTGTTGTAGGCTGTCTCTGTGCCAAGAATCACCCTGACTTGTAAGCTAAAGTTCTTCTCATATCTTTTCTGAGCCTGTGATTTTCCCTTGGTATGGGTCATCATTTTCTAACTTTCTTCCTAAATGCAGTTACTTTTCAATATTCTAGCTTTTAACATCTGCCTTCCAAAAAGGAATAAGAGAAACTAAGAAGAAGGGGTGGGAACAAAAGGATACAGGCCCTTTAAATAACCTGGAAGTCACTTCAGCTGAGAGATTTGCAGCAATGGTGGGAAATGAAAAAACAATGGATGCCTGATTCTTTGAACTTCTGTGATCAGAAGAAGCAATCAGTGGTCAGAGAACAGATGCCCCAGATTTGGAGAACAGGATCTTTTTTTGCATACCCTGGCTTCCATAAATTCTATACAAGTTGCTTCTGCAACATATGCACAACTTCCTGCTATGCGGCTGGGGGTGGGTGATGTGTAGCTGCTACTCTGCTGGGAGCTAAAACTGATCAAAATTATATTCATGATCATTTATACTGGCCATACCTTCCCCTGGAATTACAAGCTTCAGAGTTTCAAAATAGTTACATCAGACAGATTCTGCCAGCACAATTGCTATTTAGGTGGGGAAACAAATTTCTGATGCTTCCTATTCCACTATCTTCCCAGAATCCTCCAAAATAATACTGATTTTTAACTAAAAAGACAGTGTCATCAGTATCCTGATGGAAGTAGTTATATATAGGCTAGGCACTGGCATTCAGAAAGGAGTTGGAAACTGGGACACAGTTAGTTCTTAGTGGTGAATGAGAGCAAGGCATCTTTCTTCTACTTGTCAGATCATTCCTAAGTCAGGCTTCCCAGGTGGCTCAGTGGTAAAGAACCCAACTGCCAATGCAGTAGATGCAGGAGACGTGGGTTTGATCCCTGGGTCAGGAAGCTCCCCTGGCGGAGGGCATGACAACCCCTCCAGTATTCTTGCCTGGAGAATCCCAGGGACAGAGGAGCCTGGCAGGCTACAGTCAATAGGGTCGCAAAGAGTTGGGCACGACTGAGCACGCATGCACACACTTCTAAAGTTAACCTTAAGTCAAAGTCAAAGTGAAAGTGAAGTCGCTCAGTCATGTCCAACTCTTTGGGACCCCATGGACTGCAGCCCGCCAGGCTCCTCCGTCCATGGGATTTTCCAGGCAACAGTACTGGAGTGGGTTGCCATTGCCTTCTCCAGGGGATCTTCCCGACCCAGGGATCGAACCTGGGTCTCCCGCATTGTAGGCAGACGCTTTTACCATCTGAGCTTCCAGGGAAGTCCTTAACATTGTATTAATTATTCTAGTATGAGCAAACACACTGTGATGCCTACACTCCACATGACTGGACCTCTTGGAAAATGAATACACTATAAAATCATATCATTCACAAGCTACATTTGTCTTTGTAATGTTACTTTTTCAATTATTTCAGTCTCTGAAACCATTTTGTGAGGCTTGTTTTCATTTCCCCCCTTGGTTTTACACTTCTTTCATAGCCCTTGTTTTGTATTTCTCCACCTAACCATTTATTTAACAGCAGCTTTTCATTATATTCCCCAAAGTCTTTTTACATAAACCACACAGGAAAAGAAGGTACCAATTTTCTAATTCAGCAGGGTTATTTGCATTTATGAGCAAATGCTAAACACTGAAATTCAGTGAGAAAATTAAACCATGAATCTCAACCTAAGTAAGTATGGTTTAGTTCTTCAAAAGGAACTTTGAGACTTTGCCTACACCTACTAGGTAACTATAAATGCCATCTAATTTGTTTACTGTTAGGTGCTTTATGCTATCATTTTCTAGGTACAAAATGCACTAGGCAAAATAAACAATGTGTCTATGGTTGCCAGAGAGAGATTTATTTCTAGTGAAATCTTCATATATTGGATATCTAAAAGGAAAGGAGCTTCCCATTTCCTGATGTGCTCCATCAACCTGAGAAAGGGGTTGTTCCCTTGTTGTGTTTGGGTTAATAGTTCAGTTTGTACCATTTATTGGAGTAGAGGGAAGTTTCCAGGTTCTCCAGTGCCCCCTTTCTTTCAGGTTCATTAATGTCCCTTGGACAAATAATGTCCAAGTCTGAGTGAAAAAGGAGGTGGAGTTGGTAGTAGTGAGCATGGACATATTTGGCAGATTGGGGTCAACAGAAGAGAACAAAAGCAGAAAGAGGTGGTTTTTTAAAAAAAAAAAGGAAAGGATATAGGACTGCAGTGTTTGTCGGCTGAGTCTCTTCTTTTTCTTTTTTTAAGGATTTTTATTTGATGTGGACCATTTTTTAAGCCTTTATTGAATTTTTTACTACCTCTGCTTTAGGTTTTTTTTTTTTTTTTGGCTGTGGGATATGTGGGGTCTTAGCTCTCCAACCAGGGATCAAACCCGAACCCCCTGCATTACAAGGCGAAGTGTTAACCACTGGACCATCAGGAAGTCCCTAAACTCACGTTTCCACATTGACTGCATGATTACCTTTCACATGAATGAATCAAAGAATGGATTTTGTGTTCCACTTAGTCTCTTTTTTGTACCTGTATACAGTTAAGTAAATTTTAAGTAATGTTTTCATTTTGTTTTGTTAACTTACTGACATTGGTGAATGGATGGGAAAATGATTTTGTGGGGTTACAAAATACTTGCTGGCCATATATTTTAGAGAGAATAAGCCACTACTGGCTTCCCCAATGGCTCAAGTGATAAAGAATCTGCTTTCAATGCAGGAGACACAGGAGATGCGGGTTCAATCCCTGGGTCAGGAAGATTCCCCTGGAGGAGGAAGTGGCAACCCACTCCAGTATTCTTGCCTGGAAAATCCCATGGACAGAGATGTGTGGCAGGCTACAGTCCATAAGAGTAGCTCTTGTCCAAAGAGCTGGACAAGACTGCCCGTGAGTATTGATGATGATGATGAATTCTAATGAGTTCTAAGAATTCTAATGACATTCTTATGCTTGTATTCAGAACAGATGGAAGTTACTTTAGTAAGTACCCTGAGATAGAAAATAAGATTCCTTTCTTTACATATGGATTAGCAGGCCAATTCAATAGCTATTCAATCTAAGGCAAGGCTGGTAGATTTCATCTCTCCTGAAAACCCTGAATGACTTTTTGTGGCTCCCTGGAATGCTGTATCAATGCATTTACCAGCCAAGTGAGAAAGGAGTGCTGGGATGGAGTGGACAAGTCTGACTTGAAGATAGAAAAGGACCCACTTCTGACAAACCAAGCCTAAGATCATTGTACATTAGACTGTATGTTAGGCCAGAGTTTTTCAAACTTACGTTTGCTTCTGCTATGATGTAAGTAACTGGTAGTAAAGCTAATAATAATGTATGCTTGTTGTCTTTGTGGATATTGGTTGTTCATGGTCTAGAAATACTATTAACTAACATACACTAAGTATTTCCTACATGCCATATACCGTGCTAAGTATCTTATAGGTAGCAGCTCACTATTATTTAGTGCTCACACCAGTCCTTTGACAAAGTATACCTAAGGTCAACTCTCAGAGCCTTATCTGCAGTTCTACCCTTTTCTCTTTTCATGAAGAGTGTCAGAATGCCAGTAGTACAGAGACTATGTTGAATGCACTGAAATATTTGAAAAAGTGAAAATTTCACAAGCTTTAATAGTTTAATTAATGACTTGTGACACCCCTCCCAGCTTATTGACACAGGAGCATAGCAACACTCAAGTTGAGCCCTCTGATACTACACTTGCCATTCTGGTTTTCCAGACTCACTCCCTAATCCCAGACTGAATGTCATGGAAATGTGTGAGTTTTTGATATAATGGAAAGCAGGTGATCATTGGTAGAGGCGTGATTACCAGTCCCCCAAAAGTGCTATCAATTTAGTTACAACTGCAAATACTACAGGTTAGTGGTGCTACATGGGAAGGGCAGGATAACCTACTTTAGTTAACTTTTCATTTTACAAATGGGAAAGCTAAGACCAAGGATTTTTATTTATATTTCACTACTCTTTAACTTTGTCCTATACATATTTTAAGAACTGTGGCAAATGTACTGAGAAAAGTGAGGGTGTTAATGTTAAACTTTACATATACCCTTAGGTCTACCTTTATGCGCACTGATAATTTTGATAAAGGTTGTAGAGAGTAAAACTTGATCTACTATACTATTTGGGAGGGCAAATATGCCAGATGACAGGTACTCAAAGAGGGTTTATTTTAATTGAAGACAGAAGACAAGGAGGAAGTGAGAGAAAGAAGAAAAGAATGAGAAAGAAAGGGAGGAAAGAAGGAAGCTTTCCCATTCCAAATAAAGTAAAATCTCATCTATATTAAATAGTCTTGTTCTAAATATTAGCATCTCTGGACTAACAATTCATTCTCTAGCATTCACATATTAAGCATTGCTTTCAGAGGGACTTCTTCCTTCCTTCCTGAAAAGGAGATAATCAAACTGAATATGCAAACAATATGCTATAGTAAAGTGAAAGTGAAGTTGCTCAGTCATGTCCGACTCTTTGCGACCCCATGGACTGTAGCCTACCAGGCTTCTCTGTCCATGGGATTGTCCAGGCAAGGATACTGGAGTGGGGTGCCATTTCCTTCTCCAGGGGAATCTTCCCGACCTAGGGATTGAACCCGAGTCTCCCGCATTGCAGGCAGATGCTTTATCCTCTGAGCCACAAATGAATCACTGGTACACAAATATGGCATGGTATGGAAATTTGCAAAATGGCTTTGAAAAATATTCAATTTAACTCCTAGACTTATAATTAAAAGGAAAACATCTGAAAAATTAAAATCTACATTCTATTTTAAACTCTTGAATCTACTTTAAAAGCATTCTGTAGCATACTGGATTAGTAGGTACTATGTACTTCTAGCAAAGTATTTTGACAGTAAGACATCTCAAACTAAAAAAGGCACCAAAACCACAAAATGTAAAATTTCTCTCAAAATTCACACAATATCCTTTACTTTTGTTGTAAAAGATAAGGTTTCTTCGTGATACATTTAACAAAGAAGATTTGTCAAGCTGACTTCTCTGAAGCACAGCAGGTCTCAACTCTAACCAACTCAATACAAAGATATGGGTCTAGCTACATTTGGAGAGGAATTATAAGGCTCAAAAGAGGATCAGAAATGAGAACAGCTTGATACTGAGAACCAAAGAAAATGAAAGGTGTATACATCTGTGGCTAATGGATTAGCCTGAGGTGTAGAAGTTGCTTAAGAACCAGATTCATTATCTGGTAAGTTTTCAGACATGCCTCCAAACTGGTCATTATCATAATTATATGATAAAAAGAGCTTGCTCCAATATTAAACATAAAAAATAAAAATATATTTTCCCTAGTCATGTTTACTAGTGCTACAAAGTTCTGTCCTCTGGCTTTTTTTTGTTTTTTTGTATTCAGTTCAGTTCAGTTCAGTCGCTCAGTCATGTCCGACTCTTTGCGACCCCATGAATCACAGAATTTTGGAACATTAATAAAAGATGCATTTTAACAGTTATTAAAATTTCAAGCTAAAAATATATTAGACATTCTCTAGTGCAATCTTCTGTTTTTTGTTTTGTTTCCTTTTAAGATGAGCAAATGAGTCTCCAGATTAATTGTTTAGGTTTTTAGTAAGCAGAGTTAAGATTAAATTCAGGTCCTCTGATCCTTGCTAGACCCCAATCCCATTTGTTATTAAATGTAATTCACACCAACGCAAATGTCCACAGAAGCTAAAAGGAGGTGGTAGAGTTTACAGAACCTCTATCCATCATATGCCCAGTGCAATTTTATTTACAAAGTTGTCTTCACCTGCAAGTGATTTATTTTGCAGGTGATTTACCTCTAAGAATATCACCTGATGGACTTTAGAGAAGAGACAGCTTCTCATGTTTTTCCATTTTAAATCAGCTCACTATTAAAAGAAACTTTATGGGTCAGAAAGAAAGACTAAGTATTCATGATACAAGACTTCAGCTATCACTGCCTTTATAACTCCCTCTCAAGCATTAGTTAGAAACTTTCATGGACAATAAAATACAGGGCTAATCTTTTTGCAAACTTAGACCAAAAAAACAGAGATTTAATCCCCATTCAGTTCAGTTCAGTCGCTCAGTCGTGTCCGACTCTTTGCAACCCCATGAATCGCAGCACGCCAGGCCTCCCTGTCCATTAATCCCCATTACAAATTTAAAACAATCTCAGGTAAGAGTGTCATCACTTGAAAAATGTGATCTTCCATAATGATTTTTTATAACCATATACNCAGTCGCTCAGTCGTGTCCGACTCTTTGCAACCCCATGAATCGCAGCACGCCAGGCCTCCCTGTCCATTAATCCCCATTACAAATTTAAAACAATCTCAGGTAAGAGTGTCATCACTTGAAAAATGTGATCTTCCATAATGATTTTTTATAACCATATACTTTGAAGAGTTAGATATTCATGTTGAACTCAAGTTTATGACACTGACAGGGGCAGGGTAAAGAGATGAAGTAGATGGTTAAATAGTTAATCCCTCAAGAGACTGTAGTCATTATAAAGAAAAAATGTATGGGAGACCACTGTAAGTCAAGGATCACTCAAGAAAGCAGGTTTGCTTAACCACAAAGCCAAGCAACAAAACCATGCGACAGAAGCCTGAGACATGACATGCCACCAAACAATAAAACAATGACAGCATGAGACCCACATCTTGTCCAATGAGTTCAGTAAGTTAATGACTCCTAGGATATGCTCCTCTGTGCGCACTCTGAGACATAAAGAATCAGAGCTTCTCGGAGTCCTCCCAACACATTTCAGCATCATTATTATCTGTCTGTGTATCTATTCATTCCCTTCATAGCTCTTTACTATGTTACTATTACATGTTACAAGGTTGTCTCCCTTATTATAACCAATTGTCATTATAAATTATCAAATTAATGTGATCTACTAGATGATGTTATTTTTTTAATTATCACTGGTGACATGAATTAGGTACTAAATGCTCTAGCGTGGAGAATATCTAGAAGGAAAAAAAGCCAATTATCTCTTTATCTTTTGCATCTAGTTTGTTCTTGGCCCAATATATAAAAGACTTGATCCTCACCCCTCATTGGATAAACAGTTTATGACTCCCTGAATTTCTCTGAGTTTCTTTTTTTCTGGTGTCTGCACTTCTGTCTTGCTGTTTTCTCATTCTCCATTCTGTTTTTTCAGTGTTTGATTCCAGGGATTCTCATGGTTGGGAAGGGGGGATGGGAGTGAGTGGGGGATGAGGAATAATGTCTGCAAATGCTCCAGATTATTCTTTTTAACCCATTAGTGGGAACCTCCACGAACACGATGGCCAGTGAAAATGCCTTCAGTGGGCAATGGTTTTGACAGGTTAGTACATGTTCTCCTCAGTTCCCTGTCACATGCCTGAGACAGTCCCTGGTACATTTCCTGGTTAGCCATTTCCATTTTACAGATAGTAATTTAATGAAATCAAACTACCGCACAATTGCACTCATCTCACATGCTAGTAAAGTAATGCTCAAAATTCTCCAAGCCAGGCTTCAGCAATATGTGAACCGTGAACTCCCTGATGTTCAAGCTGGTTTTAGAACAGGCAGAGGAACCAGAGATCAAATTGCCAACATCCGCTGCATCATGGAAAAAGCAAAAGAGTTCCAGAAAAACATCTATGTCTGCTTTATTGACTATGCCAAAG
>SJYX01011014.1:0-48479 GCA_006410675.1 Oreotragus oreotragus | reverse complement strand
GCCAAAGAATTGATGCTTTTGAACTGTGGTGTTGGAGAAGACTCTTGAGAGTCCCTTGGACTGCAAGGAGATCCAACCAGTCCATTCTGAAGGAGATCAGCCCTGGGATTTCTTTGGAAGGAATGATGCTAAAGCTGAAACTCCAGTACTTTGGCCACCTCATGCGAAGAGTTGATTCATTAGAAAAGACTCTGAATCTTGGAGGGACTGGGGGCAGGAGGAGAAGGGGACGACTGAGGATGAGATGGCTGGATGGCATCACTGACTTGATGGGCATGAGTCTGAGTGAACTCCAGGAGTTGATGATGGATAGGGAGGCCTGGCATGCTGCGATTCATGGGCTCGCAAAGAGTCAGACATGACTGAGCGACTGAACTGAACTGAGGCTATAACATGGAAAGAATTTCTGATGTGGTTAAATCAAAGTCTACAACTTATTTTTCCACATACCAACTACACTAATTAATGTATACTCTCAAAAACTTAATGGATAAAGGATATGAAAACTTAGCAGCAAATATTGGCTCAACAATGAAACCCTCCACCAGTACTATTCCAATAATTTCTTAACTCCCCATAATGCCCTACATTTTTAGAATGCTATAGGCTTCCCGTGCCTCTCATGGCTGTGAGGCTATAAAAAATCACATGCCTAACTGCAGGAATCTAAACAAAACCTGTCAGGCAAGCTAGAAAGTCATCAGAAGGGTTTGGATTGGAACACTCTTATTATTCCCAGGAGGCTTATTAACTAAAGTTCTAAGTTGATTTTCTTCAGAGAAAGGTGGTTGGGGATAGCTCCTCATTAATTTCAGAAGTTGTTGGTGAGAGGCATGAAATAGTAAGACAGACAGATTCTGGTTTTGGGGTAGATGCGAGAGCAGGTTCAGGGGATCCCTCGTGTCCTGATCCACCTTGCCCATCAGGGCTCTCCACATGAGCTTGTCATGGGATCTCCTGTGCTGGCTTCCAGCAGGAATCCCAGAAAATATTTCCATCTGCTTCACTGACTATGATAAAGCCTTTCACTATGTGACAACAAACTGTGGAAAATTCTTAAGGAAATGGGAGTACAAGATCACCTTACCTGTCTCCTGAAAAGTCTGTATGTAGCTCAAAAAGTGGCACTTAGAATCAGACAAAAAACAGCTGAAAGATTTAAAACTTGGAAGGAAGTGTGACAAGGTATACATTCTCACTCTGGTTATTTAATTTCTAAATAGGATACATCATTCAATATGCTGAATTGCATAAATCCCAAGCTGGAATAAAGATTGCTGGGAGAAATACCAACATCCACAGATATGAAGATGACACTGCCCCAATAGCAGAAAGCAAAAAAAGAACTAAAGAGCTTCTTGGTGAGATGAGATGCAAAAACTGGCTTAAAACGAAACATTCAAACAACTATTCACAAAAATATACTGAATATTCATGGCATCCGATCCCACCACATCATGGCATGTAGATGAGGGAAAAGTGGAAACAGTGGCAGATTTTATTTTCTTGGGCTCCAAAACCACTATGGACCTTGANATGCAAAAACTGGCTTAAAACGAAACATTCAAACAACTATTCACAAAAATATACTGAATATTCATGGCATCCGATCCCACCACATCATGGCATGTAGATGAGGGAAAAGTGGAAACAGTGGCAGATTTTATTTTCTTGGGCTCCAAAACCACTATGGACCTTGACTGCAACCACAAAATTAAAAGAAACTTGCTCCTTGGAAGGAAGAAAGGCTATGAAAAAAACCTGCACAGTTTATCACTTTGCTACAGAGGTCTGTAGCACCAAAGCTGATTTTTCCAGTAATCCTGTACAGATGTGAAATCTGGACCATAAGAAAGGACTAAAGCCAAAGAATTGAGCTTTTGAACTGTGGTGCTTGAGAAGATTATTGAGAGTCCCTTATACAACAAGGAGATCAAACCAGTCAATCTGAAAAGAAATCAACCTATGACCCTTGCTGACTCAGTTGAGGCATTTACTGAGGCCCTCCAGGTGGAAAGAACAGATGCTTCCACTTCAAAATTGCCTACCCAAAGCAACTCCAAGCAAATAGTTTGTAGCTCTACTCCTGGAGGAAGCTCAGAAAGGCTGAAGGCTCTGTGTACCTTGGGTCCCCCGATTCATGCATTGCATTCTCCCCAGCAGCACTGGAGGCCAAGCAAGGGGCACTCTGGGCCCTGAAAGAGCAGGATAGCTCAGGGATCCACTGTGACCACCACTTACCAAGTAGGACTGTAGACAGAGCAGGCATATGTGGCAGAGAGCTGGTGACTGGGGTTTGGGAACAAGAGGGAACCAGCTGTGCATGAAGTACATCACCCAAAATCCCCTGGAGGAAAAGCCCAGTGATAAGATCATCTGAGATGGGACAAAGAGAATCTATTTCATTATCCTTATAATTCCTCTGAATGAGGAGTTGGTGGAGTCAGTGCGTCATCAAAAACTCTTCAATTGCCTAGATCATCTTCCAGTTGCTATCCTTGGGGCTGCCTCTCCCCAGCTTAGTCATGTAGTTCTGGAGGAAATTGACAATCATGAGTGCTTCTGAGTCAGGGCCAGAGACCATGTAAAGCCAGTCATAAGACCCCATGCCCCTGCCAGGATGGCTGATCTAGAGGTGTACATGTGATCTGAGGTGGGTCATTCAGAGAACACCCTTGAACTCTGATGTCTGCAATCTTCTTTCCTTACTAGGTGATGCNGGCCAGAGACCATGTAAAGCCAGTCATAAGACCCCATGCCCCTGCCAGGATGGCTGATCTAGAGGTGTACATGTGATCTGAGGTGGGTCATTCAGAGAACACCCTTGAACTCTGATGTCTGCAATCTTCTTTCCTTACTAGGTGATGCCTTTGGGATTTAAAACCCTAGGGCAGGTAGCTTGAACTCCCTCACTAGGTGTAGAAGCCTTAGGGAAGAAAGTTGCCAGGCTAAGACCATCAAAGTAGACTGAAGAGAATGAGCAAAGGTGAGAGAGAATTAATGACTTCTGATTTCCTGGGTCTAGTCACTGAGATCTTTGTATTTGCTCTGATTCTTGTGCCCTGGATTCCCAGAATCATTTCAATGAATCTCTGTTTTCCTTGAAGCCAGTTTGAGTATGGCTCCTCTCAATTTTGATTCAGACTTGGTTCTAGATCCTTCACTCCCAGAAACAAACAGAGGCAACCATTTGTTTCATCACCATTAAGAGTGAAATCCTTTATTCTTTACTGAGAATAGAGTGTGCAGACCACCAAACACAGTTCACCAGCATCCTGGGCAGCAGTGCCCAAAGTTTGAGGGAATGTGTGTTAGAAGCAGCCTTACTGATTCCTGAACCACTCCAAACATTTATACTGCCCGTGCCAGGCCAATCCTGTCATTTCCTCTATCAAAGACCGAGAAATACACCCTCAGGAAGACGTCACCCAGGATCCAGGTCTCTGTAGATGAACTCACTCGGTTCTCTTGAAAGGTGGTATAGCAGCGGCCTCTATCATCCTGGGGGAATCAGAGACACACACCAGTCAGCATGAGCCCTTACCAGTGACTTCCCCCAATATCCAGACCCAGCACAATTCTTTGTTTTATTTCCCTCTTTTGGTAAGTATCAAGGGGTTTTCTCAGCAGCAGGGGATGTGAGAGTTCATCCAAAACCAGAGTGCCAAGCCATGAGCTTGCTATGAAGAAGGGTGTGGTGAGTGGAGGACTGGGAGTTGGGGAAACAGAGGAATGAAAAACAACAAAGTCCTATTGTAGAGCATAAGGAACTATATTCAACATTCAATGATAAACCACATGAAAAATAATAAGAAAAAATATATTTTTTCTATGTATAACTGAGTCATATTGTTGTGCAGCAGAACTCAATGCAACACTTAAGAGTAGCCACACATCAGTATAATTTTTTTAAGAAAAGAACAAGTGTGTCCATAGTGTGTCCATTTTCTCTGCAGAGAATGCTGGTTCTCCTCCTGTGTCCCCACAATCCAAACTTTATTTTTTAAAAACTTTTTTTGTATTGCAGTATAGCTGATTAACAATATTCTGAGTTTCAGGCGGATGGGAAAGGGACTCAACCATATATATCCAGGTATCCTGGTCCCAAGGGCACCTCTCCTACCCAGCCTGTCATATAACTGAGTGGAGTTCCCTGAGCTACAAAGTAACTTGTTGTTGGTTATCCATCTTAAATAGAGCAGTGCCCACAACACGTTCTTGAAGACTTAACTCNGGGCACCTCTCCTACCCAGCCTGTCATATAACTGAGTGGAGTTCCCTGAGCTACAAAGTAACTTGTTGTTGGTTATCCATCTTAAATAGAGCAGTGCCCACAACACGTTCTTGAAGACTTAACTCAGGAACTCTGAGAAGCCTCCTTCATCCCACACTCACCCGCTTTGGCCACTCCAGGCTTGGTTGGGTGATGTACTCTGGTTCCCCATCCCCACTGGTCAGTCTGTAGCCCTCATCACCCCTCATAAGTCCCCAGTGTCCCAGTGCAGAACACCTTCAGATGCCATTTTCATGGAATCCAGTGCAGTTTTGCCTAGAACCAGGCAACCTTCCATATGACTCAATCAGTTTGTGGTTTTAGAATTCCTGAAATCTCCTCTCTTCCTCAAAGACTTCTTTGAGCCCATCAGCCTGCTCTGAACTCTTGCATGGAGCTGACATGCAGCCTCCACCCTGTGCAGGGGCTGAGCAGTCACTGTGCACCCTTTATTCACCTTAGCATCCAACCTCCCCACAGAGGGATCGGGTATCTCATCTCACAAATGAGGTACCTGGCTGGAGCAATGGGAACATGCAGCCAAGAACTAGGCTGACCATGTAATTTATCATCCAAACCAAGAAGTTTGAGAAAGGAATGGAAATAGTTAACGTATGCTGGGACATCACACCGGGACTGTCCCCAGCCATTCTCCTTGTAACATGGCCTATGTCAGGGACTGCTAGAGCTGAATTTCATCTTCTTGCACCTACGGGTTCAGATTGAATGGAAGCTCTTTGAGGACTGAGGACCTTAGTGTTCCCCTCTCCTTGTGACTTCCACCATGCCATATTGTGTGGCATCTCCACATTTATTTCAGGAAGATCAGTGTCCCACACAGCCCTTACTTCTCAAGTGATTCATCTTGTGGGAGGCAATGGCCCAGCCGCAGGGCTCAGCAGCATCTGCAATGGTGGGACATGGCCTCCAGAGGGCTCCCACTCACAGCAGCAGCCCAAGGGTTCCTGCAAGCTCCATTTTGAGAACCAGTGCTCAGTATTGTCCCCTCACCTTGAGGATGTAGGCTCGACCTGGCACTGGGTAGTTGATGCCATTGATGGNTCCAGAGGGCTCCCACTCACAGCAGCAGCCCAAGGGTTCCTGCAAGCTCCATTTTGAGAACCAGTGCTCAGTATTGTCCCCTCACCTTGAGGATGTAGGCTCGACCTGGCACTGGGTAGTTGATGCCATTGATGGTGAAGATAATAGAGGGCAGGGTATTGACCTCAGAACACAAAACGTAGTGCTGTTAGAGAAAGAGAAAGAGAGAGGTTGGCCCTGGTGATCCTTGTGTGTGGAGACTGGGAGTGATCCTGGGGCATGACCCTTCACCTCAGAACCCCGTCGCATGGCGCCGATGTACATATGAATATTATTGACCAGTCTTCTTGGGCCTACGATATCTGATGTCCCGGTGTCCACAAGGGCCTTGCAGCCGTCAGAACAAGCAATAACCTTTCTTTCAATGGAGATGCTGAGAGACAATGGAAGAAAGCGGGAATCAAAGTCACTCTGAGTCTCCTCAGAGTTGTCCCCTTCCCAGCTGTCTCATAAACAGCCCTTCATCTGTTGCCCTCTTTTCCTTTACTCTCGACACACCTTTCTTCATATCCTTGGATGCAGTACTTGATTACACCAGGATCTTTTGTACCTTGACACAAGCTGGTCTTCCTTCCTAGAAGATTCCACTCCCCTTTGACTAACAAATTTTTTCTCATCTTCCAGATTCCACCTTAATTGTGTCATTTTTGGGAAGTCTTTCCCATGGTGTTTATCAGTCTCCTATCTTAGTCTCTCTCTGTAGATCCTTCTCCATGTTTGCTGCTGCTAACTCACTTCACTCACGTCCAACTCTGTGGAACTTCATAGAGGGCAACCCACTAGGCTCTGCCGTCCCTGGGATCGTCCAGAAAAAGTACTGGAGTGGGTTGCCATTGCCTTCTCCTCCTCATGTCTAGCACGTACCAAAGTCACAATTCACTATGTGGGTGAGTCACTTCATGTACATCTGCCTTCTTAGATGTGAGGGCGAGTTTTATTCTCCTTGCTTCCCTAAAGTGCCTGGAACACAGTGGATGCCCAAAGCTTGCCTGTTAAATGAGTGAATGAAGACTGAGAAAATAATAAGGAACCTCCAGAGAGCTGTATCTGATGGGGAACAAATATGGGTCACACACAGAGTTAAGATGGATATTCACAGGGGCACCAGATTCTCAGAGTAGGGCAGAGAGGGTCTTCTCTGAGAGAGGGTGTCTTCCAGCACTGCTCCTACAACCAACTCAGACCCTGAGACCCTGGCCAAGAAATACATGACTAGCCCACAGAAACTCCAAAGGATAGGTCAGCTTTTGTTTGAGGGTATCACACAGAACCGTATCAAATATGCCTCTTGTCTTTAGGTCATTCCTGGATCCCACCTTCCTTATTCTCTGTTATAGCCCCTGTCCCACTGTATGCCCAAGAAAATGGGGTGTCCTTTTAATTAGCTGCTTTCACATCTTAAGACTGCAGCCAATCTCTCTCCACTGCTGGGTAGCTGCTCCCTAATAAGACCAGTTCTCCCCATTTTCTCAGGACTGTCCCTGTTTTTAAAATGATATTTATCTGTACTGAGAACTTCCTGTGTCCTATGTAGCCCTGGATAGTCAGTCATCTTATCATAACTCTGTTCAGGCTGGTGAAATTCTCCATGATCCTCTGTTCACCACACTGTAAAGTCCTCTAACCATGCTCCCCACCTCAAAGGGCAGTGGGTGCAGCCCTCTCCCAGCTGCACAGACTTCTCTGGACCCTTTTAGGACCCTTGTCAGAGCCATGCTCAGAAGGTCTGGTGATTATGAACCCATGGGTTGTTTGTGTATCTATGTGCTTGTGTGTTTGTTTGTATGTGTGTTTGTATGTGTCTCTGTGTGTACTTGTGAGTCTCTGACTAGCTATGCATATTTTTATGTGTCTGTGTAGGTTTATATGTGTCTGCTTGTGTGTTTCCATGTGTCTGTGTGTCTATCTGTGTCTTTGAAGGTGGTGTCTGAGAATGCATTTGTGTGTGTCTGCCTGGTCCATGTGCAGTAGTAGGAGCATCACTTGGGCTGACCCTCAGAGGGAGAGGCTTACCGGTCCATGTGTACACTCCAGTCACCCGCTTGGATCAATGGCACCCAGTTGAGCTCTCCCTCGTAGTAGCAGTGGTCCACCCCACCAAACATCACCACACTGCCTTCCTGCTCATCTCTGTAGAGAGAAGAGAGCGGGGGGGATCCTTGGAGGACAGTAACAACAGCACTGTCTGAGAGCTGTGCTTGTCCGCCCATCAAGGCCCTAATAAGATCTCCATGTACAGATGCAGAAATAGTATCTAGGAAAGACTGAGATCCAAACTGAGGTCTGTTACTGGCTAGTGAGTGTCAAAGAGGAGGTTAGAAGCTGAATCACTTGGCTGGGCTCCACCCACTATGTCTTCTGAAGACGCCCTGGACCTCTAGCGACCTGAGTGCTCAGACTCCCTCAGAGGACAGAGTGCTGAAGTGTTTTGGCTTTCCCCTTGTCCACCTTGTTATTTTTCAGGAAAATCAAGGCCTGGGAGTTCTAAGGGTGTGGGTTCAGGTCACCCAGAGTTGGATCCACTGGGTGTGACCTCTACTGTCCAAAGGGCCCCACACTGAGAAGCGACCCCACCTCTGCTCTCCCTGTCTTGAAACACCTCATATTTGTTGAAAAAGGGGTCCCACACTTTTGTGTCCCACAATTTCTTCTCTCACTGGCTCCTACAAATTGAGTAGCTGGTCCTGGGCTCCCAGTGAAATGATAATGAGGAAGGAAAGATATCCACTATCCTTCTCCTTTCTTCTTTAAAATTCATAAGCAAATCCTAATGCATTTTCATTCAACTTGTTTCCTATTGCCTTCCATTAGCTTTCCTCCTCACTCACCCCCCTAGACCATGTTACTAGTCTTAAGCCCAGGAGTAGGCTTGTGTTCCAATAAACTTTTATTTATAAAAGCAAGGGGTGAGGCCATTTGGGCCCTGAGTCCACAGTTATCCTGGGTTAGATTATATCTCAGGATACTTCTTTATCAAGAGTTCTATAATTTTCGTGCAACAGAAATCATCTTACTACTAATTTGGAGAAAACTATTGTCCATCTCAGACTTACTTGCTCAAGTAGAAGGCAAAAACAGGCTCAGAAATGGCACCTTCATTCTTCAGCTTATCAAAGATGGGGATGGCTCCAGAGAAGGATATGTTCGGGTAGTTCAAGCCCAAGACACCATCATAAATTCTGCCCTCAAACCCATATTCCTCCACGCTTAGACCGAACGGCTGGTCAGTACTTACAAGGTCCGCAATCTGTGGGAGAGAAGAGTGTTCCCACTTACAGATACATGAAGTGGGGCTAGGACTGGGCTGGGGTGCATTGCCATTAGATCCTCAGAGAAGAATTGAAGCTGGGTTCTGTCTTCGGTGGCCTACAGAGGGTTAGACCAAGCTGGGAGGGAAAGTTGGATTCAATTTGAGATAGACTGTGAATTTTAAAACATCTGCCCCTCTGAAAAACACCACCTGAGTGAGTCAAATTGGCCTCGTGGCTTCTGTACATATGGGGCAACCAAGTCAGGTCAGGACCCATTGGTGCCACCTTTTCTGTCTTCGGTGGCCTACAGAGGGTTAGACCAAGCTGGGAGGGAAAGTTGGATTCAATTTGAGATAGACTGTGAATTTTAAAACATCTGCCCCTCTGAAAAACACCACCTGAGTGAGTCAAATTGGCCTCGTGGCTTCTGTACATATGGGGCAACCAAGTCAGGTCAGGACCCATTGGTGCCACCTTATGGACAAAACCATCGAGAGCAAGATAGCCTTCTCTTTGGCATCAATGTGGCCTAATGACAGGAATGGACTGCATTGTCTGTAATGTACTGTCGATTCTGCACCTGTCCAGGAAGACAGAAGCTGAAAACAATCTTGCTTGCAAGGCTCTATGAAATTACTGCCTGGGAAATTAACTTTTGGGGACATGTGTATATTTATGTGAGTGTGTATGAGAGAGAGAGATGGGAACTACTCAAGTACTTTGGGAAAGGCAGGCCATAAGTTTATTAGACTTTCAAGGGTCCTCTAGAGTGAGAACTCATTTATCATACCCCTTGACTTCTCAGGCCCCCAGTTTCCCACTCTGGATAGCTGAAGGCCTTGACTGCCCCCAGGGTCCCCAGATCAGTTTTATCCTGTCCCCAAACACCACACAGCAATTTCAGTCCTGAAAAGCCAGCCTAACTTCACTTTTTACCACATGTGTGCCCTCAGCAAGGCCCTTGCTGTCTGCACTTCAGTTTCCTCATATGTCTCATGAATTAATCAAACCACCTGCTCTGTGGGGTTGTTGCACGATTAAACCAGTTATCACCTGAAAGTGCCTGGAACAGTCTGTGAATATGAAAGTGGGTGCTTTTATCCCTTCTTCTCGCTCCCAGCAAAATGAACCTTGAACTGCTCATGGGCAGAGGAGCTGCAAGTCCATGCCTCAAGCCACTCTTTAGATTAGCTAATTTGTTTTCTCATGTGTCACTACAGACACTGCTTCCCCAGAGACATGATCCTGTGGATAAGATGGCCAATATCTATGGGAGTTAGGCTAGGAAGGGTCCTGCCAGATGGTCCTGCATCTGTTTTCAAGCAGTGGTCACTCCATAGTCAGTCCTGACTCAGCATTTGTTACACTGTTACCCGAACTGTGTCATGAACAACAACTCCTTTCATTTTCCCAGATCCATAGATGATCTTGAAGGTCTTATTTGTAGGGTGGAAGGTGGAAGACTGAAGATGTCTGAACATAACGTGTGTAGCTGTAGACACAAGAGATGACTGCCATCAGGTGCTAAGGGTGGAAACACGGTGGCAGGGAAAATGAAGGATGGTCCGGGTACAGAGTGTCTGGGTAGGGGGAGTCTGTACTCACAACAGGCTGGACTGGTGCAAAAGTCAGAGGGCACCCACAAGTCAGATGAGGCTGTGTCAAAGACAACCTGGAATTCCTGAGGGGGTGTTCCAATGGTGATGTTACCCATATATAGCATCTACAGGGAGGACAGAGTGGGTTAGTGCAGAACTGGCTACCCTCTCTTCCCACACTGATGCCTCCCTCTGGATGTCACATATCGCTTGAGATCACTTTCTAACCACCGTGCAGTTGACAGGCTTTAGCCACAGATGTATCTGCATTTGATATATTTTTCCTGTGCTACATTGTATGCAGGATATTGACTGTATGAACAGGTGTTGAAGTGATACCTCCTGCATGGGAAGCCCAGAGGCATAACCACTGTGCCTCCAGGACCGCTGGACACCCAGGGAATCCTGGTACCTTCATTTGAGAAGCTCTGTTGTCTCTTCAAACCCAACCTTAGCACCCGCTTCTCCAGGAGGTCCTTCTTGATCAACCCCAGCCACTCCCTCTAAACTCAGACCACATCCAATCAACAGTATACAGGTGANACCACTGTGCCTCCAGGACCGCTGGACACCCAGGGAATCCTGGTACCTTCATTTGAGAAGCTCTGTTGTCTCTTCAAACCCAACCTTAGCACCCGCTTCTCCAGGAGGTCCTTCTTGATCAACCCCAGCCACTCCCTCTAAACTCAGACCACATCCAATCAACAGTATACAGGTGACCCTGTCATTTGAGATGTATTTACTCTTTGCCTATATCTCAGGCTGGCATGGACATTTTTGAAGACATCTTGAAGACAAAATAAGCCCTTTTCTAATCTAAAAACAGGAACCACAGTGATTGTTATGGCCATACTCAGAATACAAGTTCAGCAACGTTTTACTGCTGTCATTCTTGCATCTGTGGAAACTGAATTCCTCTACCTGGGGATTCACAATTGCTTTGCAGTTGTTTATACCTTTTGATCAGTGATGGTTCACTCTTCATTATAACTGAGTGGCTCACTTAGTTCAGAAGAAACAATCACCCTCAAACTAATGACACATCTTTGACNCTGCTGTCATTCTTGCATCTGTGGAAACTGAATTCCTCTACCTGGGGATTCACAATTGCTTTGCAGTTGTTTATACCTTTTGATCAGTGATGGTTCACTCTTCATTATAACTGAGTGGCTCACTTAGTTCAGAAGAAACAATCACCCTCAAACTAATGACACATCTTTGACACACAAGTGGATGTTTACCTGCCATCTGGTAATTGCCGGGCCCGGTCACAAAGAACAACAGTTGAGGATGAGAGTGCCTTCTCCTCTGGTTGGGGTCCCTGTTTTCCAGTGTCTCTGCCTCCTGCAGGAACCCCAACCCCAAAAATCCCACCAGGCACCTCCAGATGAGCCCCAGTGCTAGACTAGAGTACCAGGGGGCCGTGTGAAGCACCATCCTCCCAAAATACTCACATCCCTGACGTTTCTCAGTGAGTGAGTAGTTAGATTTGAGCCACGAAAAGAAGTCTGGGCCAGTCTGAAAGCATGCTCCTTCAGGAAATTGTTCAGCATGTTTTTTCCCTTGACAGCATTTCTCATGGTCTTCACTCTCCTTAGAGGTATTCTTTCACCGAGCATTTGACAAAGAAAGCAAAGAAGATGCTACAATTAGCTATCAGTGTGAAGGTATAACTGTCATTGTAATGGCTGTGTGTTTTTTCTAATCATTTTTATGAGGCACATTATTATCAGAATTGTATGCATATACCATGGCAAAGACATAGGTTTGAATACAGGTTCTGTTCTGCAATCTTGGGTAAACAATATGACCATGAGTGTCTCAATCTTCCCTTCAGTAAAATGGTGGAATGTAACAATACAAACCCTACAAATAGAATATCTTGGGGATAAGTGAAGTGATGGATATAAGGTACCTGATAAATAGGAAGTCTCAACAATGACATCCATTAGCATTGATGTTGCCATCCCACTCATTCCTTCTCATAGAACCTCAAGGAAGGAGATATAGGGGCACTCTTATCCTCTTTTACAAGAAAGCAATTTGAAATGCAAGAAATTTCTGAGTTGGCTGTGGTCACACTGCTTTTCAGATATAAAACAGTGTAAAACAGTGTATCTTTTTCCAAATTGATAAAAAAAAAAAGAGAGAGAGAGAATTGAAAGAAGAATCCAGGAGATAGGGAGCAAGTAAGGGAAATTCAGAAGCTTGAGAAGGAAGTAAGAGTCAAATGAAAAATTAAAAGAAAATAACACAAAGGGAAATACACTCCCAGTGACTTCCAAAGAGATGAAGAGATAAATGACAGTGATATAAAGATGCAGAGATAGACATAAACACATTGAAGTAGACAGGGGGAAAAAAGGACGTGTTGAATAAAATGTAAACAAGTGCTATTCCACAGGACCACATCGACATCTGCATAGACTGTGCACTGAACAGTTGCAAGGAGTTGCATTTTCAGTAGGTCATGACATGACAGGACCACAAGATTTGAACAACCCAAATCTACACCAAGACCTTTGGATCTACAGTTCCTATAGCAAGTTACTTATCAGTAATTTAGAGTTTAACTTTAAGACTCTTAGGGAAATATTCCATTCCCTTCTAAACCTGATGGGTGGAAGAATAATCAGATGAAAAGAAAAGACTGAGAAAAGAATATTATGCGACATACAGTCCCCATACTTACTTCACTATGCACTCTGAGAAGGCCAGCAGCCCGAGGAGCACAAGCCACTTCATGCTTCTTTCCTGGCTCCAAGTACTCAGGGAAGTTGGGTTCTTAGCATGTAGTGGTGACCAGGAGCCCCTAATTATATATGCTCTGACCTACCCTAGTTTTCCCCTTTAGACCACTAAAAGATCTGGGAAAAAAAAAAGCTCTTGATAAAATCTTTACCTTCATCAGTGGCCTTGGTGAGTGGACTTTGAAGCTTTTCAGAATACAGAGAATTGAACCATAATCTCTTCCTTGAAGTTTGGTTGGAAAATCAAACTGATCTGCATGGACATCTAAGAAGATGGAAAACCTTGCCTACTTGGAGAAAAAATGGCTAAAAATAATCATGAAAATGGATACTAAGGGCCATGCTCAACACACGTGGTTTCATGTCATCTTCCTAGCCACTTCATGAGATATTCATCACTGTGTTCGTTGGAGAGGAGATTGCTAGGAGGATAAGTTGTCAAATGACAAAGTGAAGACTTCAGGGACAGCCCAGGGAAATACACCTTGCCTTAGGTAGTGGGTCTAATGGCAGACATCAGGGGCACCTATGATGCCAGTCTGCATAAAAGATTTAGGGCAAAGCAGTACTTCAATTGCATTGTTTCAGTATTGGAAGAAACATCATACGCCATCCACAAGACATTTTATATCATCCGACAAATGTACAAGGAAGAACTGTGTGCTAGGTTCTGGGTTAAAGGCTTCAAAGTCAAAGTTGATCAAGACAAAAGTAGTCTTTATCTTAAGAGAGCTAGAAGTCTAGTTCTCACAAGCTCATGGCCTTCATATGCCATCCACAAGACATTTTATATCATCCGACAAATGTACAAGGAAGAACTGTGTGCTAGGTTCTGGGTTAAAGGCTTCAAAGTCAAAGTTGATCAAGACAAAAGTAGTCTTTATCTTAAGAGAGCTAGAAGTCTAGTTCTCACAAGCTCATGGCCCGAGGAGGCAGGAGACATGATACTAGGACTAGGTGGCCATGTTGGAATCTGGGAAGCACAGATTCCAACTGGGAGCAGCCTTTTCTCCACTTCACCCATGTTGGAATGCAGATCAGTTGGCCACGTTTTCAAGAGAATTAGAAGTTTGGATATTTATGTACAATCTACTGGTTTTAATGTTAGCTACTAANACTAGGACTAAGTGGCCATGTTGGAATCTGGGAAGCACAGACTCCAACTGGGAGCAGCCTTTTCTCCACTTCACCCATGTTGGAATGCAGATCAGTTGGCCATGTTTTCAAGAGAATCAGAAGTTTGGATATTTATGTACAATCTACTGATTTTAATGTTAGCTACTAATTTTTTTTTTTTCCCAAAGAGAAAGTGGGAACAAATCTCCACAGTGATGTGCTGGTATCAGCCCTCAGTCTCTGCAGGTTTTTTGCTTCTGGCCTAGAGTTGGGAGTGCAGTGGGGACAGAGAGGAATTTAACTCATGTTTGTTGATTTTAAAAGAGACTGAATGCATACTAAACATGCTGATATTAGGAAAGGTTGAAGGCATGAAGAGAAGTGGAAGACAGAGAATGAGATGGTTGGAAAGCATCACCAAGTCGATGGACATAAGCTTGAGCAAGCTCTACCTACTGACCTGGGGAGTTCATTGTTCAGTGTCCTATCTTTTTGCCTTATCATACTGTTCATGGGATTCTCAAGGCAAGAATACTGAAGTGATTTGCCATTCCCTTTTCCAGTTGACCACATTCTATGAGACCTTTCCACCATGACACGTCCACCTTGGGTGACCCCACATGGCATGCCTTAGTTTCTTTGAGTTAGGCAAGGCTGTGATCCGTGTGACAGATTGGCTAGGTGTCTGTGATCATGGTTTCAGTCTGTCTGCCCTCTGATGCCCTGTCTCAGTGCCTACCATCTTACTTGGGCTTCTCTTACCTTGGATGTGGAGTATCTCTTCACAGCTGCTCCAGCAAAGTGCAGCCGCTGCTCCTTACCTCGAAAGTAGGGTAGCTCCTCTTGGCTGCCTCCTCTGATTTGGACGTGGGATAGTTTCTCCACCACGCTTCTGCACTTCCGTTACAGCAGCCATGCATCTGCACCACCATCACAGCTGAGGAGAGCAATAATTCAACAACTCGTTGTTCCTGATATTGTTTCAGTTATTGTGACAGAATCATATGTATATTAACAGATAAAAGCAAGACAATAATTAAAACTAATGTTCTGAAGTAAGCCTTTCAGTGACTAGAAAAAGAGATTACACATAATACATAGAAGTTTAATTCAAACCTTGCTGTCTTAAATCTTGAACTGAAAGCATAAGTTTGTACCAACTATTTATATTCCTTTTTATTTTAATTTTTAAGGAAAATGTGTACTTCCTCCTCCGACCACTGTAAAGCCTAGAAGCAGTGACAACTTGATAACAGTGACTATACTGAGGTCTAAAATATAACTTCTAAATACATTTCACATCAGACGATCTTAAAGAGATGGCTGATTTCAGGACTGGGTAAAGAAATACTCAAAATAATCTAGGAAATCGTGAAGGACCAGAAAGCTGAGGGACCTCAAAGACCAATGGGGACTGGAGAGAAAGTTTGGAATCCAAATGAAAAGGCCAAACACCTACCAGTTTTTTGGGGCAGAATGATGGTTCTGCTTTTCATCACACTGTTTATGTTTGTCATAGGTTTCCTGCCAAGAAGTAAATGTCTTCTGATTTCATGGCTGCAGGCACCATCCACAGGGGTTTTAGAGGCTAAGATGAAGAAATATGTTACTACTTCCACCTTTTCTCCTTCTATTTGCCATGAAGGATGGGGCTGGATACCATGATCTTAGTTTTTTAAGATGTAATTTTAAGCTGGCCGAATGTGTCCAAATGTTAATAGGCAACATCTATTTTGTCACTGTGATAGACTGCTAGGGCACCAACTCAACATTCTGAGCACTGAGAAAGGAAAATAACCATCAACATTTATGATATTTTTGTTTCTATTAAGCATAGGTTATCTAACTACAAACAGTTCCAGGAAAACAAGCTATACTGTCCCTTCTGGGGGTGATGAGAGAGTTTTGGGGAGCAGCTATAATACAGATGAAGCCTCACTCACTGGCCTGCAGCTCATCTCCGCTGTGGAGGTCTGGTTCTAATAGACTGAGGACTGGTACTGGTCCTGACCCACTGTGCTGGCATTGTGGACTTCTGTTCTAAAACTAATAGTGGTACATTCTGTAAGACAAACCACCCTTCTTCCTCCCTGTTTCTGAGCAACTAAATGGCATTAAAATTGGGAGAGGAACACTTACTTAGTCCTAAAGGAAAACAACCATGATCAATATAGGACTACATTCTTTCAATAAACTGTGAAAAGACATCTACTTTTTGAGAATCAGGGAAATTTGTACATGGACTGGATATTAAATATTCATTTTAGTGGGACAAAAGTGCATTTTTTTCATGTCCTATCATTCTACCATGAATACTTATTATGTACATTTTGTGAAGTGTTCATCTTGTCCCTAAAACACTTCAGGAAAAATGAATAAGGAATAAAAGATAGGATGAAATGACGATCTGTCTTGATTTAAAAACAGCTAGCTGCTATGCTCTGCATAGCTGCTATGGATTGAATTGTGTCCACCCTTGACTTCCAATGTGATGGTATTAGGAAGTAGGGCCTCTGGGAGGTACTCAGATTGTTATGGAGTTTTGATGATGGTCCCTCATGATGGGGTTAGCCTCTCCCTTTTTTTCTCTTATTCTCCCTCTTCTTCCTTCCCTTCAACCACCACATGTGAGAACATAGCAAGAAAAGAAAGACTGATGCAAGTCTAGAATGTCTGCACTGGGAACTCAATTGGTCAGCACCTTGATGTTGCATAGTCTCCAGTTTATGACAACTAGTGGGACTATGATGTTAGTTTTGTAGTTATTGATGCCGAATGATGAAATATAGGGTTCATGACATTCTTCTTTCTTATATTTATTATGTTTGAAATTGTTTTGCAGTAAACAATTTATAGAAAGTCCATTTTGAAGATTCTGTCTTAAAGATACCCTGAGAATCCCAAGATAACAGATTCAGGCAGGTCCCCAATAAATGAGTGGTTGGAGGACAACATGCTCCTTTCTCCAACTCATCTCTTGTCATCTGAAATCTGTCCCCAACACCTGACACCCTTATTGCCTACCTCCTCCATCTGCATCTCCATTCCTCGGCTAAGCTGAGTCATCTAGCTGGAGATATTGATGATTAAGAACAGGGTCTGGAAGCAGAAGGAACACATACAGTTTTAGAAAGAATTAACTGGGAAGACCGTCTTGATTTTTCCTTCTTTATTGCCATTTTCAGGTGAGGGATTGGGCCTGGATAGGGATGGATCCACAAGTGGTACTGCCTAGATAGCTACAAGTGAAAGGAGGAGGAATTCAGAACCCAGTAATGAGGAGATGAGCAGCTTGCAAAGGACCCAGGAGGGAAGGAAGAAGCACTGTGAAAAGAATAGTGCCTATCTGAGGGCCAGACCTTCTTGAGTCTTCTGGTTAAACTTGGAGGTCACGTCCTTCTGCTGGAATTCCTGCTCCAGAGGTGGAGGGGAGAGAGCTGTACTCATTGTTAATGAGTCACAGGGAGGGGGACAGCCTCCCACAGAGGCCCTTTGATTCCACTCTAACTGTGGGTATCATCCCAAGCTAGAGAGCAAATGGCAGGTCATCCAAAAGATGACCTACTTTAAATGGTATTCAAAATATACAAAACTTGTCTAAGAGTCCTGGCATATATAGTTCTCAGAGTTTTTTCGGAGAGATGATTCATCAACCTAATTTGGCTTTCTGCTGAGGAATCTACAAGCTTACCCATTAGTAACTTCTGACTTATAACTACCTGATCTCATCCCACAGAACCCAAATGATGGTAAGTTCCAGAGGGCAAGGCCTCTAAGGTCCTCGGTGTCACACCAGCTGTGTGCCAAGTGGTCTACCACTCCCAGTCCTGAGCCCAGGACCCATGTACATAACCAGACAGTTACATCCCCCTGCCCATCAAAGGCAGCCTCAGCATCCTCAGCAACAGAAACCTCTGATCCACGTGTCCACTGACTGGCAGTGAGCCTTAGTCTGGAGCAAATGTTCTGGAGCAAGTCCAGTCTCCCTCATCCAAGAGATAGGAAACTGAACCCTGGGGGATATGACTCACCTTAGCTGCAGGTAAGTCAGTGAAAACTTGGGACCCAGGAACTGTGGTTCCCAGGCTAGGAGACCTCCAGGAAGGGAATGATGTGAGAAAGCTCAATTGTATCCACTGCAGGGTAGCTCTCAGATGACTGTAAGCACCAGAGTGGAAGTTTCTTTCCCACTGACCCTCAAATCTGGTTCTGATTTTATCAGCAGACCTACCCCCATGTAGCAGCAGGAAAACAATATTCAGGGCTGTTTCTTCTGGGTTCCAGGCACAGCGGGAGAGCCCCAGCTGTAGTGACCCTAGGAGGCAGTCATGCAGGTGGTGACTGACGCACTCCGACCTCAGATTCCCAGAGCTCCCGCTCCTCCTTCACACAAGACAGACTCTTGGGTGACTGGGTATCATGAACCTCCCCATTCACAGCAAAAAGCATTCTCTTCTCAGCCTTCTGGAAACTTAGATATGTGCCTTATGTTTCCTCAGGGAACCCCTGCCTGAGCGAGGTTGGGGTCTGAGACTAGCCTGGATGCAGGGGATGCGTTCCCTCTTTGATGCACCAAATAGAATTTGGAGATTCAAAGGCCTTGAGAGAATTACAATCACCCTTATATTTTGTAGGGACTTTGCTTTATGAATCTGGTTGGAGAAAAAGGACAGAAACACAGGACAAGCCTGGACATCTCTGGGTCCCAGCTGACTGTGAGTTGACTTCCAGCCACCAGGCTTCACAGTCATGTGCTGATGTTATTCACATGCCACCTTTGACGAAGGAATAGAGGAAAGAGTTTTTGGTCAGAGAGTAGTGTGGTCAAAGGCCTATGGGAATCACATCGGGCAAGATGAAACAAGAGTCATTACTTGTCTCTTTGCTCTATCAATTCCTGGCATTTCTACTCCTGAGAACAAGTACATGGAAATAGAGGCATTGATGGTGCCCCTGGCACCTGATGCTCCTGGAGATAACCAGTTTGTGGGCACATCCCTGAGTCCAGAGCATATTCATACTCGTGATAGCCCCAGGTTCTCCCTTCTTGGGAAGGCTGACATGGCTCATTGCTGCTAACTCACAACTGAAGCATGGCATGAGTTCATGGTGGTTGACCTGTAGACCAAGTTCCAAGCATAGAAGCAAGATTGGCAGTGGAGCGGTAGCCATTTATTAAACTTGGTTACCTTGGTCCTTAGCATGGACTATTTCCCACATCTAGAATGCTTTTCGAGAGAGAAAGCTTTTTGCACTGCCGGTCCTTCTCAACATTTACCATCATCTCAAATGAGTCTCTCTCAGGCTTACTTTCCCTGGCCACTGCACTCTCACAAGCACAGACCCTCATCCAAAAGTATCTAGACACTTCCTTCCATCAAAACAATAATTATAGTTAACAAAGTGGAAAGATGGGAGAGGGAGAAATTGAGAGTTTGAAATTAATATATGTATATTACTTTATTTAATAGATCATCAACAAAGACCTACTGTACAGCACAAGAATTGTGTTCAATAGTCTGTAATATCCTGTATGGAAAAATAATCTAAAAAAAATGGGTACATGAGTATGTATAAGGGAATTAATTTCCCATACAACTAATATTAATACAATGCTGTAAATCAACTACACTCCTATATAAATTAAAACCTGATTTTTTTTAAATGCTTACGTGTATACACCCATGGAGTTCTTTAGGCTCACAGGATTTCAGATATGATGTTGGAGAAGGCAGAGTGGGTGCAGAAATCTAGACATTATCTGAGGCTGCATTTTCCTGAGCTTTGGTGTTTTTTGCTTCTAGCGTCACCTTTGATTTGTCTTTGGAGGATCTAATACAAGGGCTTGGAGACACTAACTGGGTATCAGTTGAAGGATGAGAGGGAGGCGCTAGTGGGAGAGTGAAATCCCAGCTCCCTAGCCTTGAGGTGGGACACGTTTGAGGCACAACTTATATCCCAAGTTCCCTGTGAAAACAGGCCGTAGCTTCCCTTTCCATGACTTGTATGAAATCAGACCAAGACTGGTTTCATCCTTTTTCATGTTCTGCTTCCCCTGAGACCTCACTGGCTTCTCTGGGAGGTGTTGTTTTTTTTTGTTTTTGTTTTTTTTAATTTTGGCAGCACTAGTCTTCATTGCAGAGAAGGCAATGGCACCCACTCCAGTACTCTTGCCTGGAAAATCCCATGAACAAGAGGAGCCTGGAAGGCAGCAGTCCATGGGGTCGCTGAGTCTCAGACAGGACTGACCGACTTCACTTTCACTTTTCACTTTCATTCATTGGGGAGGGAAATGGCAACCCACTCCACTGTTCCTTCCAGGAGAATCCTAGGGACAGGGAAGCCTGGTGGGCTGCCGTCTGTGGTGTTGCTCAGAGTCAGACATGACTGAAGTACTTAGCAGCAGCAGCAGGTCTTCACTGCTGCTCAGGACTTCTCTATTTGCAGCGAGCAGGGGCTACTCTGTAATGGCAGTGCACTGGCTTTTCAATCCTGTGCTTCTCTTGATGCAGATCACAGGCTCTAGGGCACTCAGGCTCAGAGTTGTGGCCCACCAGCTTAGCCGCCCTGGGGCACTTGCAATCTTTCCAAACTAGGTCTCAAACGCATATCTTAAGCACTGGATCAAAAGAGAAAACACTCTGGAAGGAATTTCAAATAAATCACTTTTACATGAAACCTGACACCATGGCCTATTTATGAGGAGACTGATCAAGGATTTTCACTGTTTCAAGCAACCTCCTAGATCAGGACTGAATGAGATTCCCCTCCCAAGGGTTCCTACAGGATCTTGAAGCTCTCCTAACATGTAGCTTTGTTCTTGCTTGAGTTTCTGAATCCCACACTAGAGCACAGCTTCAAGAGGGCAGGGCTGTCACTTGACTCACTTCTAAATATACATCAGTAGATATCACTTCTAAATATACGTCAGTAGATATTGTCTCATTCAGACCCTCATGTCAAGAAAAGGCTAACACAAAGATCAGCTATTCTGAGTGTTAGGTTACAGGTTCAACGACTGTAATCAAACCCTAAATAACATTGTCTCAGATACAACACAATTTCATTTCTCTTTCATATAATCTTAGTGCAGGTCTCTCCACAGAGATGAGGGCCCACATCTTTCTTGTCACATTTCCGCCTGTGCTACTTACCTCTGGTCTAACATGGTTGCTCCAGGTTCCTGTCATTACATGTGCATTCTAGCTAGTGGGACAAAAAATACTTCCATTTGGAAGTAAGATATCACCTTTACTCAAATTCCACTGGCCAAAGAATCTTCCATGATCATGGCAAACCTGGAGGTGGTGAGCACACAGAAGGGCAGGGGAATGTCATCCTTCTGAAGAACATTCATGATGACTAGCAAGGGCCAACAACCTTCATTCATGTCCCTGTAATTCATTCTTTTTTGGTTCCCCCCACACAGCTCTCAGTCTGTTTTGGCATGCAGATATGGATATGGATGAGGTTATAAGAGAGGACATGTCCCTGGCTGTACAAATATGAAGAAAACAGTAAAGGAAAGAAGAAAAGAAATCTAAAGGAAAATCTAAAGGAAATCATGGTTAAAATCATAATTTTGCATTTATACAATTTAGGTATAATGGTTGATGAATCAATTTATAAAATAAAAATTAGAGAAATATAAAATATAAATATATTCACTAAACCCAACAAAATAATAAGGCTACATTGTATTAAACACATAGTAGTATCAGGATTAAGTGTGGATGCACATTGCAAAAAACTAAAACAACTATGACTTTAGCAAGATAAACTTGATTTTTCTCTCCCACTGAAGCAAAGCTGGAGCTGGGCCAGCCAGAGCTTGGGTGCTATCTATCTCCACGGTTACATGATTGTCCAAAACAACTGCAGGAGTTCCAGCCATCACAGCTAAAATCCAGACAACAGTTAGGAAGTAGGTGGGGAAGGGAAGAGTCCCATCTCTCAGCTCAATCAGCTCCTTGAAAGCAGTCTTCCAAGAAATCCCTCTTACAGATCTGCTTATATCTCTAAGTCACCTGTCATGACTAAGAACACAGGTGGGCAGGAAATGACATCCCATAGCTACTGGGCTCATGGCTATAAAACAAATTATTTTCAATTTTGAAAGAGAAACAGAGATTCTATCATTTTGTAGGTAGCCTGCAGCACCTGCCTTAAAGAACAACAACAACAAAAAGAATGGAATAGGCTAAACGCCTGGGCAGAGTGTGGGAACCAAGAGAAAGGAGCAGCAATGAGAATCAACTAGATGGATCTGAACTGTGCTCCAGAAAGTAGAGGCAGACTTGTCAGTAGAGATCTTCTAAGGACTGAAGTGAGGATTACACATACCGCATAATCCAATTTGTTTTTGTTTTTTTTTTTACACATCAATCATGTATCCATATTATAGCTTCCTTGTTTATTATAGGTTTCTGTATGCTGAGTGTTGCCTTTTTTTTTTTTTATTTATTTATTTTTTTACACGAACTCCCAAACATGAACCCCCAATTTGTTTTGAAAACTGCTTTTCCAACTCAGGTCCCAAATCTCTCTCAGTTCTTCAGCTTCTAAATACCTTGTCTTTGTTACCTCACATTCTGACCTACCTGTCTCACCTTCCTGTTTTCTGTTCACATCACTTCTTCATCTAATCCACCAGTGTTATAAGATCCAGTACTGAGAACTTAGCAACACTTTCTAGAAGTGGGTAGAAACACAATGACTATTTCTACTTTAGTATTTGTTTGTCCTGATCAAGGTCTTTTGAAAATACTGAAATTGCTACAGTTATGGAGATCTCATGTTTTGTCTAAAATCCCAACCAAGAATGTGACTTCCTTGGACCTGGAGGGTATGCGTTCACTTTTGGATCCACAGGTCTTAGCAGAACAGTAAGTCCCCTATATATGAACAAGCTACATTTAAAAAGAGTGTTCAAAAATCCCAATTTCTTCATAAATCCAGCACCATTACTTAGGTAGCCAACTAAGACAATTGGCTATATATTACTGAAGTTTCATAGCTTTATGATACTTTTCACACAAGTAATACATAAAAAACAAACACAATAAAAGAAACATTTTTAATATTGCAATACCTGGACAGGGCATGGGAACCCACTCCAGTATTCTTGTCTGGAGAATCCCCATGGCAAGAGGAGCTTGGTGGACTGCAGTCCATACGTTGAAAATTCAGACACAGCTGAGCAACTAAGCATACATTTGAATCAGTTCTAATAAGATGGATGAAACTGGAACCAATTATACAGAGTGAAGTAAGCCAGAAAGAAAAACACCAATACAGTATACTAACACATATATATGGAATTTAGAAAGATGGTAATGAGGACCCTGTATGCAAGACAGCAAAAGAGATACAGATGTGTAGAGCGGACATATGGACTCTGAGGGAGAAGGAGAGGGAGAGGGAGAGGGTGGGATGATTTGGGAGAATTGATGAATGGATAAGAAAGCTGTGGTATATATACACAATGGAGTATTACTCAGCCATTAAAAAGAATACATTTGAATCAGTTCTAATAAGATGGATGAAACTGGAACCAATTATACAGAGTGAAGTAAGCCAGAAAGAAAAACACCAATACAGTATACTAACACATATATATGGAATTTAGAAAGATGGTAATGAGGACCCTGTATGCAAGACAGCAAAAGAGATACAGATGTGTAGAGCGGACATATGGACTCTGAGGGAGAAGGAGAGGGAGAGGGAGAGGGTGGGATGATTTGGGAGAATAGCATTGAAATATGTATACTATCATGTAAGAAATGAATTGCCAGTCTATGTTCAATGCCGGATGCAGGATGCTTGGGGCTGGTGTATGGGGATGATCTGGAGGGATGATGTGGGGTGGGAGGTGGGAGGGGGGTTCATGTTTGGGAGTTCGTGTAAAAAAATAAATAAATACAAAAAATAAAAAAATTAAAAAATAAAAAAAATAGTAGTACCATCTACATTACCACTGCATTTATGCTTCCTTTCAAACAGCGTACACTTGAAATAAAGGTCCTGCACTATTGTACTCCATACAGTTCTGTACGGTAAAGTACACAAATGCACACCAACTTGTCTTGGATGTGCCCATGACATTGTGTGTCAGATCTGTGAACTAACTGATGTGATTGCACATAAAAATGCACTTTTACATGTTTGAAAGTTGTCAACTTGAACGTTTGTATGTAACAGACCTGCTACACAGGTGTTCAGTGAATGTATGTAGTGAAGGAACAAGAGAGGAGAGTAAACAGCTGCCTGTTCTTTCCCTTTTGCATGTATTATGGCCACTCTGCATAGGAATTTCACTGGGTATAATTGAGGCCCGGTGTATGGGAACATGGCTGCAAGTGACAGAGGACCAGAATCCCAGGAGGTAGGACAAGAGCCGTGGTTGGTTGAAAAGAGCCAAGAGTGTGAAATAGGAGGAAACAAGTTTTCACTGGTTTATGTGAAAGACTCAGCAAATATCATCCGGATTTGTGTATAGTGATTGAGCTGTGGTTTAGAGGAGCATTCCTTATTGCCCAGGATGAGCAAGAGAGGAGAAGATAGAGGAGACTGAACTGTGAAAATCAAACATGAATGTCTAATATTGTCTGTATATGCCAAGTATATCTAGTGTTGAAGAGATATAAGTCTTGTCAATTTATCTGCTCCCTCCTGAGAAGGCTATGGTTTTTCCAGTAGTCACATATAGATGTGGGAGTTGGACTGTGAAGAAGGCTGAGCACCGAAGAATTGATGCTTTTGAACTGTGGTGTTGGAGAAGACTCTTGAGAGTCCCTTGGACTGCAAGGAGATCCAACCAGTCCATTCTGAAGGGGATCGGCCCTGGGTTTTCTTTGGAAGGAATGATGCTAAAGCTGAAACTCCAGTATTTTGGCCACCTCATGTGAAGAGTTGACTCATTGGAAAAGACTCTGATGCTGAGAGGGTCTGGGGGCAGGAGGAGAAGGGAACAACCAAGGATGAGATGGCTGGATGGCATCACTGACTCGATGTGCATGATTCTGAGTGAACTCCAGGAGTTGGTGATGGCCATGAGGCCTGGCGTGCTGCAATTTGTGAGGTCACAAAGAGTCAGACACGACTGAGCGACTGAACTGAACTGAGAAGAATTAGAGTTGTAAATGAAGGAAGGTCCTCACTATGCTAACAGCTTCTTCTTCTGTCCAGTGAACATTGATTTCTAATGCCATTTCTTTATAAACAGAGGATGTGCTTTGTATGATTAAAGGCTTCTAATTTATTGTTCCATATAAACTTTTGGTGCTGTTCTCTGCCCAGGCACATGGGGCCCTAAAGCCTGGCAGGCTCTGTTTCACCTGCACAGTGCAGTGTATGGGGATCTACTGCCATCTGGGCCCTGGGTTATATCTTCAGTATTTGTTCACATCTGAGGGGTTAACTCTCATTGGGTTTAATTCCATCATCTTGCTCTTTATCTGCAGTTTGTCCCGTGTTCTTTCTTTCCATGTCTTTTTATCCCTGACTTCTCTGTGACTGAGTAGTTTTTCTGATTCCCTTTTATAGACTTTGTCACTTTATTAACTGTAACTGTTTTTTAAGTAGTTTTAAGACCCATGGTTTGCATCTTTAACTTGCCAGTCTATCATTAATTATTTATTTATTTATCATTTATTTGTCTGTACTGCTTCTTAGTGTGGCATGCAGGATCTTCCTTGTCATAGAGACTATCTATTTGAGGAGGGCAAGCTCAGTGCTTGCAGCGTGTAAACTCTATTTGAGACATGCAGGCTTAGTTGCTCAGTGGCATGTGGGAGTTTAGTTCTCTGGCAAAGCAACAAAATTGTGCCACTTGCAAATGCTTTGCATTGCAAAGTAGATCCTTAACCTCTGGACCACCAAGGAAGTCCCTATATTTACCTTTTAGTACATATTACATGTTTATCATTTTGAGTACTGTTCATTCCCCCTGTAGATCCAGATTTTCACTCTTTTTTACTTCTGACTTGAGATCTCTTAAAAAACATTTACTACATTGATCTGTTCGTGGTGATGCAGTCTGTAGTTGTTGTATATCTGAGAAATATTTTATCTTGTTTTTGAAATGTATTTTAATTGGATATAGAAGAGTCAATTATGTTTCTCTCAGCATTTAAGATGTGATGCCAGTGTCCTCTGGCTAACATTGTTTCATTTGCCTAATCTGCTGTCATCCCCATTTTTTGTTCTCCTGTGTCTGTTTTTCCTTCTGGTTATATTTCTCAGGTTGATTGTCTTAAACCATGAATTATGATGTGTCTTTGTATAGTTGTCATATTTCTTGTCCTTGAATTAATTGAGCTTCTGTGTTAATGGGTTTAAAGCTTTCATCATTCCTGGAAATTTTTCAGCCAGTAATTATGAAGTTTTTTGCTCTATTCTCCTGTCTTTCACTTCCTGTGGGATTCCATTTACATATATTTTAGCACTCTTAAAGTTACTTCAAAGCTCTCTGATGCACAATTAATTTTTTCCCACAATTTTTGCATTTCTATTTTACATGTCTCTATGTAACATACTCAATATTCTTCAGCTTCATGAATTTAAGGATTATTGATATAGTAAGCATTTTAATGTCCTTCCCTGCTAATTGTGTAATATATATTTTACTTGCATTTTTACTAATTGATTTTTCCCTCATTATGGATTTTTTTTTTTGCTTCTTTACACATCTAGATTTTTTTCCTTTTAAATTTATTTATTTATCTTAATCAGAGGATAATTACCTTACAACATTGAGATGATACTAGGACAAATACTGTCACAATTTATATGGAAATTTTAAATTGGGTTAAGGATGTGGTCACTTTACCTTTGGATGCTGGAATTTTTTTTTTTAGGATATCTCTCAACTTTATTTTATTTTCAATTGCTTTATTTTTTTTTTATGATCCATACATAGATTTTTTTTATGATCCATACATAGATTTTTTTTTGTATTATTTATTTTTTTACACGAACTCCCAAACATGAACCCCCCTCCCACCTCCCACCCCACATCATCCCTCCAGATCATCCCCATACACCAGCCCCAAGCGTCCTGCTGTCTCTTATACACATCTNATCTGCCATGGGTGTATACGAGCTCCCAATCCTAGAAGGAACTCCACCCCCCTCCCACCTTACACTCCATATCATCTCTCTGGATCATCCCCGTGCACCAGCTCCAAGCATCCTGTATCCTGTAACAAACCTGTCTCTTATACACATCTCCTCCCACCTCCCACCCCACATCATCCCTCCAGATCATCCCCATACACCAGCCCCAAGCATCCTGCATCCTGCATTGAACATAGAGTGGCAATTCATTTCTTACATGATAGTATACATATTTCAATTGCTTTAATTTTTTTTTTTTACTTTATTTTACTTTACAGTACTGTATTGGTTTTGGTATACATTGACATGAATCTGCCATGGGTGTACATGAACTCCCAAACACGAACCCTCCCTCTGGATATTTTTTTAATTTTTATAAATTATTCCTTTCACTGTTTGTAAACACTGTTAATGTCTTGGAAACAATTTCATTTTTGGGAAGCTTGCTGTAAACTTTTTTAAGCTGAGATGAAACCAGCCTTTAGACCAGGTTTACTATTCCCCACTAGCAGGGCAATATTGTCTTCAGGGCCCTAATGATCTCATGGGAATTATGAGTAATTTCAGGGGCAGTGCTAAGATGGTGGAGGAATAGGACAGGGAGACCACTTTCTCCCCAACAAATTCATCAAAAGAACATTTGAACGCTGAGTAAATTCCACATGACAACTTCTGAATGCAGACAGAGGACATCAGGAACCCAGATAAGCAGCCCACTGTCTTCAAAAGGAGGTAGGAAAAAAATGTAAAAGTAAAAAGAAAGGCAAAAGAGGTAGGGATGGAGATCCATCCTGGGAAGGGAGTCTTTAAAAAGAAAGAAGTTTCCAAACACCAAGAAACACTCTCACTGGTGAGTCTGTGGTGAGCTTTGAAACCTCAGAGGGCAACATAAGTGGGAAGAAAAATAAATAAATAATTTAAACCCACAGATTACATGCCCAACGGTAACTCCCAGCAGAGAAGCAGTGCAGACGCCTGCATCCACCACTAGCAAGCAGGGGCTGGGCAGGGAGATGCAAGCTGCATTGCTTAGAGTAATGACTGGGCCTGAATGCCCCGAGGGCAATCTGAGGGAACTCACTTGAGATAGCAAACCAGACCCTGGGATACCTACCCTGGCAAAAAGCCCTAAACTAAGACACCACTAGGCCTGCTCACAGAACAAAGTACTGAGCAGAGCTAGCTGGCTGCGGACCGGCCCATCCCGTGCCAGAGACAAAGGAGTGAGGGCAGCCAGAGCCAGAAGGGGGCAATGCCAAGAGAGGCATAATAAACCAAACTGAAAACTGACTTCATTGTTAACTAAGATTTCTTGGGATTCTGGACGTTCAACATCCGCCTAAGAAGGTGTGCTGGTTGTACACCCAGAAAACTGAGTGGCAGGGACAGGAGAGACAATAAGTCGCAGCGACCACTCACCAAACACCTGGTCACTTGAGTGGCCAGACCTTGGAAGGGCACAAAAGGCAGGCCCAACCGAGTCTGTGTCTTTGAGGAGTAGCTGAGTACCTGAACCTGAGTAGCTTAGACCTGGGAAGTGCATGCAACCCAGCGCCCACCTCAGACAGTTCCCAGCAGAGAAACCTAGAGCCTGAGCAGTTTAGACAGGGAAAGCACACACACCGAGCGTTGGCAAACCCAAAGTGGCTGAGTCACTGCAAGCACACACCAGTATTATCTGTTGGCAGCATCCCTCCCTCTCCACAGCACAACTGAACAAGTAAGCCTAAAAGATTATCCACCACCACCCTCTTGGTCAGGGCAGCAATTAGACACTGAAGAGACCAGCGAACAGAAGAAGCTAAAACAGAGGGAACCCCTCCAGAAGTGACAGGTGCAATAGATCAAAACCCAGAAGTTAGCACCGGCTGCGTTGGAAGGGGCCTATAGATCTTTGGAAATATCAGCTGGATCAAGGAACTATATGAATGTAAACTGACACCACACTGTACACAACAACACCACAGAAAGTCCTAGATATATTTTTTACTATTTTCATGCTTTAAATTTTTTTAATTTTTAAGACTTCTACTACTTTAGTTTTCATTTTTATAACCCACTATTACTTTAAAAAGAAAAAGACCCTATTTCTTAAAGCAAACTTCATATATACATATATATAATTTTTGTAATTTTTTTCCCTTTAATATTGTATTTTAGAGAATTCAACCTTTACTCTAGATTTTTAATCTTTGCTTTTTAGTATTTTTTAGCAATTTTGTACCTTTAAGAACCCAATCTGCAGTAACCATTTTTACTTGGGAGAGAGATCACTGGTATGATTGCTCTCTCCTGCTTTGGATCTCCTTTTTCTCCACCAGGTCACCTCTAGCTCCTCCCTCCCCCTTCTCTTATCTACCCAACTCTGTGAATCTCTTTGTGTGTTCCAGATTGTGGAGAACACTACTGGCTGGATCTGTCTCTCTCCTTTTGATTCCTCCCCCACCTTTATCCCCCTGGCCACCTCTGTCTCCTTCCTCCCTCTTCTATTCTGTTTGTAACTCTGTGAACATCTCCGAGGGATCCAGACTGTGGAGAGCACATAGGGAAGTGATTACTGGCTAGCTTACTCTCTCCCCTTTTGATTCCCCCTCTTCTACTCCTGGTCACCTCTATCTCCTTCCTCCCTCTTCTCTGTGTAACTCTGTGAACAACTCTGAGGGATCCAGACTTTGGAGAGTACGTAGGAAGTGATTGCTGGCTAGTTTGCTCTCGCCTGTTTTGATGACCCCTCTTCTATTCCTAGTCACCTCTATCTTTTTCCCCCTCTTCTACTCTTGGTCACCTCTATCTCCTTCCTCCCTCTTCTCTGTGTAACTCTGTGAACAACTCTGAGGGATCCAGACTTTGGAGAGTACGTAGGAAGTGATTGCTGGCTAGTTTGCTCTCGCCTGTTTTGATGACCCCTCTTCTATTCCTAGTCACCTCTATCTTTCTCCTCCCTCTTCTCTTCTCCATGTAACTTTGTGAACTTTTCTGGATGTCCCTCACTGTGGAGAAACTTTTCATTTTTAACCTAGGTGTTTTATCATTGGTGCTGTATAGATGGAAAAGTCTTGAGGCTACTGTAAGAATAAGACTGAAAACCAGAATCAGGAAGCTTAAGTCCAAATCCTGAGAACACCAGAGAAATCCTGATGCCAGGAAAGATTAATCGATAGGAGCTCATCAAATGCCTCCATACCCACACTGAAACCAAGCATCATCCAAGGGCCAACAAGTTCCAGAGCAAGACATACCATGCAAATTCTCCAGCAACATAGGAACATATCCCTGAGCTTCAAAATACAGGCTGCCCAAAACCACTCCAAACCCGTTGACATATAACCCATTACTGGACATTTCATGTCACTTCAGAGGGAAGAAATCCAGCTCTACACACCAGAATACCGACACAAGCTTCCTTAACCAGGAAATCTTGACAAGCCACCCGTGCAACCCCACCCACAGTGAGGAAACTCCACAATAAAGAAAACTCCACAAACTGCCAGAATATGGAAAGGCGGCCCCAAACACAGCAATATAAACAAGATGAAGAGGCAGAGACATACCCAGCAGGTAAAGGAACAGGATAAATGTCCACCAAACCAAAAAAAAAAAGAAGAAGAGATAGGGAATCTACCTGATAAAGGATTCCCAATAATAATAGTGAAAATGATTCAAAATCTTGAAAACAAAAAGGAATTACAGATAAATAGCCTGGAGACAAGGATTGAGAAAATTCAAGAAAGGTTTAACAAGGACCTTAGAAGAAGTGAAAAAGAGTCAATATGTAATGAATAATACAATAAATGAGATAAAAAACACTCTGGAGGGAACCAAGAGCAGCATAACAGAGGCAGAAGATGGGATAAGTGAGGTAGAAGATAGAATGGTAGAAATCAATGAAACAGAAAGGAAAAAGAAAAACAAAAGAAATGAGGACAATCTCAGAAATGTCTGGGATGGACCATGTTAAAAGCCCCAACATTCTAATCATAGGAATCCCAGAAGAAGACAAACAGAAAGACCATGAGAAAATACTTGAGATAGTACTTCAAAACTTCCCTAAATTGGGAAAGGAAATAATCATGCAAGTCCAAGAAACCCAGAGAGTCCCAAAAGGACAAACACAAGGTGAAACACACCAAGACACATATTAATCAAGTTAACAAAGATCAAACACAAAGAAAAAATATTAAAAGCAGCAAGGGAAAACAACAAATTGCACACAAGGGGATTTGCATAAGGATAACAGCTGATCTTTGAATAGAAACTCTTCAGGCCACAAGGGAATGGTAGGGCATACTTAAAGTGATAAAAGAAGAAACACTAGAGCCCAGATTACTGTACCCAGCAAGGATCTCATTCAAATATGAAGGAGAAATCAAAAACTTTACAGACAAGCAAAAGCTGAGAGAATTCAGCACCACCAAAACAGCTCTCTAACAAATGCTAAAGGATCTTCTCTAGACCAGAAACACAGGAAAGGTGTATGAACATGAACCCAAAACAATAAAGTAAATGGCAACGGGATCATACTTAACAATAATTACCTTAAATATAAATGGGTTGAAAGCCCCAAACAAAAGACAAAGACTGGAGGAATGGACACAAAAACAAGACCCCTATATATGTTGTCTACAAGAGACCCACCTCAAAACAAGGGACACATTCAGACTGAAAGTGAAGGGCTGGAAAAACATATTCCATGCAAATAGAGACCATAAGAAAGCAGGAGTAGCAATCCTCATATCAGATAAAACAGACTTTAAAACAAAGGCTGTGAAAAGAGACAAAGAAGGACACTACATAATGATCAAACTAACAATCCAAGGAGAAGATGAAACTATTATAAATATAAAGGCACCCAGCATAGGAGCACCAAAATATGTAAGACAACTGCTAACAAGTATGAAAGGGGAAATTAACAATAGGACAATAATAGTGGGAGACTTTAATACCCCACTCACACCTATGGCTAGATCAACTAAACAGAAATTTAAGAAGGAAGCACAAACTCAAATGATACAATAAACCTGTTAGACCTACTTAATATCTATAAAACATTTCACCCCAAAACAACAAATTTCACCTTTTTCTTAAGTGCACACGGAACCTTCTTCAACATAGATAACAGCCAGGGCCATAAATCTATCCTTAGTAAATTCAAACAAATTGAAATCATTCCAGGTATCTTTTCTGACCCCAGTGCAGTAAGATTAGATCTCAATTACAGGAGAAAAACTATTAAAAATTGCAACATAGGGAGGCTGAAAAACATGCTGCTGAATAACCAACAAATCACAGAAGAAATCAAAAAATAAATCAAAATACGCATAGAAATGAATCAAAATGAAAACAAAACAACCCAAAACCTGTGGGACACTGTAAAAGCAGTGCTAAGGGGAAGGTTTATAGCAATATTGGCATACCTCAAGGAACAAGAAAAAAGTCAAATAAATAACATAACTCTACACCTAAAGCAACTAGAAAAGGAAGAAATGAAGAACCCCAGGGTTAGTAGAAAGAAACACATCTTCAAAATTCAGGCAGAAATAAATGCAAAANTTTCTCAGAAGACAGATAAGATGGTCTGGTACTGTCTCTTATACACATCTAGATGTGTATAAGAGACAGCCTGTGGGACACTGTAAAAGCAGTGCTAAGGGGAAGGTTTATAGCAATATTGGCATACCTCAAGGAACAAGAAAAAAGTCAAATAAATAACATAACTCTACACCTAAAGCAACTAGAAAAGGAAGAAATGAAGAACCCCAGGGTTAGTAGAAAGAAACACATCTTCAAAATTCGGGCAGAAATAAATGCAAAAGAAACAAAAGAGACCATGGCAAAAATCAACAAAGAGAAAAGGTGGTTCTTTGAAAGGATAAACAAAATTGACAAACCATTAGCCAGAGTCATCAGGAAAGAAAGGGAGAAGAATCAAATCAACAAAATTAGAAATGAAAATGGAAAGATCACAACAGACAACACAGAAATACAAAGGATCATAAGAGACTACTATCAGCAACTATATGCCAATAAAATGGACAACTTGGAAGAAATGGACAAATTCTTAGAAAAGTACAACTTTCCCATGCTGAACCAGGAAGAAATAGAAAAGCTTAACAGACCCATCAAAAGCATGGAAATTGAAGCTGTATCAGAAATCTTCCAGCAAATAAAAGCCCAGGACCAATTATACCAGAATTATACCAAAAATTTAGAGAAGAGTTATCACCTATCCTACTCAAACTCTTCCAGAAATTTGCAGAGACTAAGATAAACTGGCAAGCTCTTTCTATGAGGCCACCATCACCCTGATATCAACATCTGATAAAGATGCCCCCCAAAAAGAAAACTACAGGCCAATATCACTCATGAATATAGATGCAAATATCCTTAACAAAATTCTAGTAATCAGAATCCAACAACACATTAAAAAGATCATACATCATGACCAAGTGAGCTTTATCCCAGGGATCCAAGGATTCTTCAATATCCACAAACAAATTAATGTAATACACCACATTAACAAATTGAAAAATAAAAACCATATGATTATCTCAGTAGATGCCAAGAAACCTTTGACAAAATTCAACATCCATTTATGATAAAACCCTCCAGAATAGAAGGAACATATCTCAAAATAATCAAAGCTATATATGACAAAACCACATAAACATTATCCTCAATGGTGAAAAATTGAAAGCATCTCCCCTAGAGTCAGGATCAAGATAAGGGTGCTCACTCTCAGCACTACTATTCAACATAGTTTTGGAAGTATTGGCCACAACAATCAGAACAGAAAAAGAAATAAAAGGAATCCAAATTGGAAAAGAAGAAGTAAAACTCTCACTGTTTGCAGATGACATGATCCTCTACATAGAAAACCGTAAAGACTTCACCAGAAAATTACTAGAGCTAATCAATGAATACAGTATATTTTCAGGATATAAAATCAACACACAGAAATCCCTTGCATTCCTATACACTAATAATGAGAAAAAAAAGATAAATTAAGGAAACAATTCCGTTCACTATTGCAACGAAAAGAATAAAATGCTTAGGACTATATATACCTAAAGAAACAAAAGACCTATATATAGAAAACTATAAAACACTGGTGAAAGAAATCAAAGAGGACACCAATAAATGGAGAAATAAACAGAGTTCGTGGATCGGAAGAATCAATATAGTGAAAATGAGTATACCACCCAAAACAATCTATAAATTCAATGCAATCCCTACTAAGGTACCAAAGGTATTTTTCACAGAACTAGAACAAATTATTTCAGAACTTGTATAGAAATACAAAAAACCTCGAATTGTGAAAGCAATCTTGAGAAAGAAGAATGGAACTGGAGGAATCAACCTGCCTGACTTCAGGCTCTACTACAAAGTCACAGTCATCAAGACAGTATGGTACTGGCACAAAGAGAGAAATATAAATGAATGGAACAAAATAGAAAGCCCAGAGGTAAATCCACGCACCTATGGACACCTTATCCTTGACAAAGGAAGAAATAACATACAATGGAGAAAAAAATCTCTTTAATAAGTGTTGCTGGGAAAACTGGTCAACAACTTTTTTAAAAAAAATGAAACTAGAACACTTCTAACACCATACACAAAAATAAACTCAAAACGGATTAAAGATCTAAACATAAGACCAGAAGCTATAAAACTCCTAGATGAGAACATAGGCAAAACACTCTTCACCATAAATCACAGCAGGATCCTCTATGATCCACCCCCCAGAATATTGGAAATAAAAGCAAAAAGAAAACACATGGGGCCTAAGTAAAATTAAAAGCTTCTGCACAACAAAGAAACTATAAGCAAGGTGAAAAGACAGCTTTCAGATTGAGAGGAAATAAAGCAAATGAAGCAACTGACAAAGACATGGAAGCAACCTAGATGTCCATCAGCAGATGAAAGAATAAGAAAGCTGTGGTACATGTACACAATGGAGTGTTACTCAGCCATTAAAAAGAATACATTTGGATCAGTTCTAATGAGGTGGATGAAACTGGAGCCTATTATACAGAGTGAAATAAGCCAGAAAGAAAAACACCAATACAGTATACTAACGCATATATACGGAATTTAGAAAGATGGTAACAATAACCCGGTATGTGAGACACCAAAAGAGACACAGATATATAAAACAGTCTTCTGCACTCTGTGGGAGAGGACAAGCATGGGATGATTTGGGAGGATGGCCTTGAAACATGTATATTACCATATGTGAAATGAGTCGCCAGTCCAGGTTTGATGCATGATACTTTGCTGACTAAGGTCCATCTAGTCAAGGCTATGGTTTTTCCAGTAGTCATCTATGGATGTGAGAGTTGGACTGTAAAGAAGGCTGAGCGCTGAAGAATTAATGGTTTTAAACTGTGGTGTTGGAGAAGACTCTTGAGAGTCCCCTGGACTGCAAGGATATCCAACCAGTCCATTCTGAAGGAGATCAACCCTGGGATTTCTTTGGAAAGAATGATGTTAAAGCTGCAACTCCAGTATTTTGGCCACCTCATGCGAAGAGTTGACTCATTGGAAAAGACTCTGATGCTGGGAGGGATTGGGAGCAGGAGGAAAAGGGAACGACAGAGGATGAGATGGCTGGATGGCATCACTGACTCGATGTGCATGATTCTGAGTGAACTCTGGGAGTTGGTGATGGACAAGGAGGCCTGGTGTGCTGCAATTCGTGGAGTCGCAAAGAGTCAGACACGACTGAGCAACTGAACTGAACTGAACTGAACTGAACAGGATGCTCAGGGCTGGTGCACTAGGATAACCCAGAAGGATGGTATGGCGAGAGAGGTGGGAGAGGGGTAGAGGATGGGGAACACGTGCACACTGCAGCATGTCAGGGCTCACTGTTCTTCACCAACTCCTGGTGCTTGGGCATACTCATGTCAATTGAGTTGGTGATTCCATCCAACCATCTCATCCTCTGTCATCCCCTTCTCCTCCTGCCTTCAATCTTTCCCAGTAACAGTGTTTTTTTCCTAATGAGTCAGTTCATCACATCAGTTGGCCAAAGTATTGGAGATTCAATTTCAGCATCTGTCCTTGCAATGAATATTCAGGTTTGATTTCCTTTAGGATGACTGGGTGGATCTCTCTACAGTACAAGGGGCTCTCAAGAGTCTTGTTCAAAACCATCATTTCTCCATCGCTCACCATTCTCTATGGTGCAACTGTCACATCCATACATGACAACTGGAAAAATCATGGCTTTGAATATACTGAACTTTTTTAGCAAAGTAATGTCTCTACTTTTAAAAAATCTGTATAGGTTTGTTATAGTTTTTCCTCAAAAGAGCAAGCATCATTTAATTTCATGGCTGCAGTCATCAACAGCAGTGATTTTGGAGGCCCCAAAATAAAGTCTCTCACTGTTTCCATTGTTCCCCCTTCTATTTGCAATGAAGTAATGGGACCAAATGCCATGATCTTCATTTTCTGAATGGGAAGTTTAAACCAGATGTTTCACTCTGTTATTTCAATTTTATCAAGAGGCTCTTTAGTTCCTCTTCAACTTCTGCCATGAGGGTGGTGTCTTCTGCCTACCTGAGACTATTTGATATTTCTCCCAGCAATCTTGATTCCAGCTTTTGCTTCATCCAGTTGGGCATTTCACCTGATGTACTCTGCATATAAGTTAAATAAGCTGGGTGACAATATACAGCCTTTACATACTCCTTTCCCGATTTGGAACCAGTCTGTTGTTCCATGTTCAGTTCTAACTGTTGCTCCTTGACCTGCATACAGATTTCTCAGAAGACAGATAAGATGGTCTGGTATTCCCATCTCTGTAAGTTTTCCACAGCTTGTTGTGATCCACACAGTCAAAGGCTTTTGCATGGTCAATAAAGCAGAAGTAGGTGTTTTCCTAGAAATCTCTTGCTTTTTCTATGATCCAACGAATGTTAACAATTTGATCTCTGGTTCCTCTGCCTTTTCTAAATTCAGCGTGAACATATGCAATTTGACAGTTCATGTACTTTGAAGACTTGCTTGGAGAAATTACTTTGGTAGCATGTGAGAAGAGTGCAACTGTGTTGTAGCTGAACATTCTTTGAAATCACCTTTTTGGGGGATTGCAAGGAAAACGACCTTTTCAGTCATGTGGCCTATTGAGTGCAGCTCTTTAACAGCATCAACTTTTAGGATCTGATATAACTCTACTGCAATGCCATCACTTCCACTAGCTTTGCTCCTAGGGATGCTTCTGAAGATCCATTTGACTTCGCATTTCAAGGTTGTCTAGCACTAGGTGAGTGATCACACCATTGTGGTTATCTGGGTCGTTAATATCTTTTCTTTTTTCTTTTTTTTGAAGTTCTTCTATGTATTCTTTCAACCTCTTCTTAATATACTAACATGAGGGGCCAAATGGGGAAAGATTCATTTAACAGGCTGAGATTGGACTGTACAGTTTGCCATAGTTGTTGGTATGACAAGTAGCCATAACAGCTACTTGTTGCTATGCTGGAGATGTGGGAAACTCACAAGAGACCAAGAGCCTTTATGACTCTCCCTGCAGTGTGATTTCAGGGGAGAAGTAGTTGACAAGGAAAGGCTGACTGGTAAGGCTGAAGAAGGGAATAATCTGAGCCAGTAATCATTAGCTCTTGTGGGAGCCCAGAAAACAGAAGCATCGGCTCAGTCAGAGTTCTGGGTCAGGGTTCCGAAATAGATGTCTGAACATCTATTGGCTTGAATCAATATTTAGCCTTGGGGATGGCAGCCATAACCTCTAAACAGAAGACTTCCTTCTCCCAGGTGGCAGAATAATTCATATTTGTTCCAGACTCAGGAACCCAGAAAGCCCACTTGCTCTTTGCAGGCAAACATGCAATCTAGAGTGTGAAATTATCATCATGGTGCCCTTTTTCCAGATGAGAAAACTGAGGTTAAGAGACATGATCAAGTTCACATAGCTAAGCATGTGAAAAGCCAAGCACAAACACAGGGTACCAGTCCTCAAATTGTGTGGTTTTGCCCCACATCCACTGGAGGTGGGGGGTGGTGGTCTGGCAACAATGATTAAGCAAAAGAAAACAATATTCACGTCTAAATTGAAGAAAGTAAGAGCCAGACATCTTGGAATGTGAAGTCAAGTGGGCCTTAGAAAACGTCACTATGAACAAAGCTAGTGGAGGTGATGGAATTCCAGTTGAGCTGTTTCAAATCCTGAAAGATGAGGCTGTTAAAGTGCTGAACTCAATATACCAGCAAATTTGGAAAACTCAGCAGTGGCCACAGGACTGGAAAAGGTCAGTTTTCATTCCAATTCCAAAAAAAGGCAATGCCAAAGAATGCTCAAACTACCGCACAATTGCACTCATCTCACACGCTAGTAAAGTAATGCTCAAAATTCTCCAAGCCAGGCTTCATCTTCAGGCTTGACTGGGCAACTTACTTTGGTTTCCCATCCCCATCGGTCAGTCCATAGCCCTCATTACCCTGAGTATGTCCCCAGTGCCCCAATGCAGCACACCTTGGTATGCCTTTTGCATGGAATCCAGTGCAGCTTTGCCTAGAACCAAGCAACCCTCCATATGGCTCCATGAGTTTAAAGTTTTAGAATTCATGAAATTCCCTCCCTTCCTCAAAGTCTTCTTTGAGCCCATCAGCCAGCTTTGAACTCCTGCAGGGAAGCCTCCACCCTGTGCTGAGGTTGAGCAGTCACTGCACACTTTATTCACCTTAGCATCCATCCTCTCCACAGAAGGGTCCGGTCGCCTGATTCACAAATGGGACACATAGCCAGAGCTAGGGGAAGATATGTCTAGGAACTATGGTGACCGTGTAATTTATCACACAAACCAGGAAAACTGCAAGAAGGGAAGGGAGACTGAGTCCCTACAGTGGGGCACTAGCACACTAGGAGTGTCCCCAGTCATTCTCCTTGTCACATGACTTATTTCAAGGACTGCTAGAGCTGACTTTCCGTGTTCACTGATCTGAGGGTTCAGACTGAACTGAAGCTCTTTGAACACTGAGGATGTGAGTGTTCCCCTCTCCTTGTGACTCCCACCATGCCAGCAGGGCATGGTGTTTCCACATTTATTTCAGGATGGCCAGTGTTCCAGATGGCCCTTTACTCTCAAGTGGTTTGTGTAGTGGGAGGCTCTGCCCAGCCCCAGGGCTCAGCAGCATCTGCAATAGTGCAAGATGGCCTGCCGTGGGCGCCCTCCTCCCAGCAGCAGCCCAAGGGTTCCTGCAAGTTCCTATTTGAGAACCATTCTTCAAGGTTCTCCCCTCACCTTGAGAATGGAGGCTTGAGCTGGGACTGGGTAGTTGATACCATTGATGGTGAAGATAATAGAGGGCAGGATATTGACTGCAAAACATGAAACGTAGTCCTGTTAGAGAGGGAGAGAGGTTGGCCCTGGAGATCCTTGTTGTGTGTGGAGACTGGGAGTGAGCCTGGGGCATGACCCTTCACCTCGGAACCCCATGGTGTGGCGCCGATGAGCTTCTGGATGTTATTGACCAGTCTTCTTGGGCCAAGAATCAGTGATGTCCTGATATCCTCAAGGGTCACGCAGCCGCCAGAATAAACAATAACTTTTCTTTTCATGGAGATGCTGAGAGACAGTGTGACAAAGCAGGAATCAAGGTCACTCTGAGTCTCTCCAGAGTCGCCCCCTTCCCTTCTGTCCTCTAAACAGCCCTTTGTCCTTTGCTCTCAACATGGCACCTTCCTTGACATTCTTCAACGCAGTGCTTGAATACACCAGGCTCTTTTGCACCTTGGCACAAGCTGGTCTTCCTTCCTAGAGGAACTCCCTCCCCTTTGACTAGCAAATTTCTTCTCATTTTCCAGATTCCAGCTTGTCATTGTTTTGGGGAAGTCTTCCCCTCAGTGTTTATCAGTCTCCTTTCTTGACAGTCNCACAAGCTGGTCTTCCTTCCTAGAGGAACTCCCTCCCCTTTGACTAGCAAATTTCTTCTCATTTTCCAGATTCCAGCTTGTCATTGTTTTGGGGAAGTCTTCCCCTCAGTGTTTATCAGTCTCCTTTCTTGACAGTCTCTGTAGACACTTCCTCATGTCTAGTATGTACCAAAATCACAATTTACTATATGTGTGTCTCTCACAATTCACTATATGTGTGTCTCCTTTCCTGTGCATCTGCCTTCTTAGATGTGAAGGTGAGTTTTATTCTCATTGCCTCCTTAAAGTGCCTGAAACACAGTGGATGCACAAGGCTTGTCTGCTTAGTGAGTGAATTAATACAGTGAAAATAATGAATGAGAAACATCCAGAGAGCTGTATCGTGTGGGGAACATATAACAGGTCAATCACAGAGTGAAGATGGAGATTCACGAGGGCAGCTGATTCTCATAGTGGTGGGAGAGAGGAGCTCCTCTGGGAGAGGGTGTCTGCCAGCACTGCTCCTACAACCAACTCAGACCTTGAGACCCTGGCCAGGAAATACACGACTAGCCCACAGAAACTCCAAAGGATGGGTCAGCTTTTGTCAGAGGGTATCACACAGAATCCTGTCAATTATGCCTCTTGTCCTCAGGTCACTCCTAGATCCACCTTTCTGATTCTCTGTTATAGCCCCTGCCCCACAGTGTACCCATGAACATGGGGTATCTTTTTTATCAGTTGCTTTCACATCTTAAGACTTCAGCAAATCTATCTACATTGCTGAGTAGTTGCTTTCTTAGGAGACCAGTTCTCCCCTCAGAGGCCTTACCACTGGAAGCAGCCTTTCCTCCACTTTACCCTTGCTGGGAAGCAGGCCAGTTGGCCATGTTTTTTATAAAATCAGAAGTTTGAATATTTATGGACAATGTACTGATTTTAATGTTAGAAACTAATTTTTTTTTCCAAAAAAAAAAAAAATAAGTAGGAATGAAATCTCCAAGTGATGTGCTGGAAATAGCCTTCAGTCTCTGCAGGTTTTTATTTCTTGCATAGAGTTGGGAGTGCAGTAGGAAAAGAGAGGAATTTAATTCATGTTGGTTGATTTAAAAAGAGATTGAATGCATACCGAACATGTGTGTTTCCTTTCTATTTAAAAAGAAAGATCATCAAGGACATACAAACCAACAAAATTTAACTGCTGAAGATAAATGGATATATTTCTGATATAATTTCCTAATAGAGTCTATGCTATGAAAATTTTTGTCTGCCAAACCAAACGTACAAAAAAATAATTTTGAGACATCTTCCCAATCAAAGAAGAAAAAAGAACTGTGGCAGCAAAAGGAAAGACAATCGTGTTTAATGACTCATCCAGGACTCCCAGGGCCTATTCCTCATGAGGTCTATCCATGCCTGTCCCTTGAATACATCAGGAGTCTCTCCTGTTTCCAGATGTGTTTAGATGAGGCACTGTGACTTAATCTTCATTTTTGCATGTTGTTTAAATTCAGTTCTGGTGGTTAAATCTCAACAGGGGTAATATGACATCACTGACAAATGACACACACATATGCCGTTTGAACTATGGTGTTGGAGAAGACTCTTGAGATTCCCTTGGACTGCAAGGAGATCAAAGCAGTCCATCCTAAAAAAAAAAAATCAGTCTTGAATATTCACTGGAAGGACTGATGCTGAAGCTGATGCTCCAGTTATTTGCCCACCTGATGGGAAGAACTGACTCATTGGAAAATACCCTAATATTAGGAAAGATTCGAGGCAGGAAGAGAAGGGAAAGACAAGACCAGATGGTCGGATGGCATCACCAAGTCGATGGACATGAGCTTGAGTAAGCTCTGGGAGTTGGTGATGGATAGGGAAAACTGGCATCGTGCAGTCCATGGCATTGCAAAGAGACGGACATGACTGAAAGGACTGAAGTGAACTGAACAAATTGAGAACAAAGAGAATGCTGCTGCTGCTAAGTCGCTTCAGTCTTGTCCAACTCTGTGCAACCCCATAGACGGCAGCCCACCAAGCTCCCCCATTCCTGGGATTTTCCAGGCAAGAACTCAGGAGTGGGTTGCCATTTCCTTCTCCAATGCATGAAAATGAAAAGTGAAAGTGAAGTCGTTCAGTTGTGTCTGACTCTGTGTGACCCCATGGACTGCAGCCCACCAGGCTCTTCCACTCATGGGATTTTCCAGGCAAGAGTACTGTAGTGGGGTGAAATTGCCTTCTCTGGAAAAAAGAGACTGATAAATCTAATTGTATCAAGTTGGTGACTAGCTGCCCATAACAGCACATTACTTAAGTGGCTTTAAAATTCAGAATTATGACTACATTCAGAGTGGAATATCTTCTAGGGAAAAACAAAAATACTGCCCATACATTAAAAAGAAAGAAAGAAAGAAAATAAAAAGAAAAACAGGAAAGAAATCTGAAACTATATTCAACAACTTATTGTTCCTCATAATTTCTGTTATTGTGACATAATCTTATGCACGTTAACAGGTAAAAGCAAAACAATAATTAAAACTAACGTTCTGAAGTAAGCCTTTCAGTGGCTAGAAAAAGAGGTTTACACATAACATAAAAAAAGTTTAATTCAAACCCTGCTGTCTTAAATCTTGAACTGAAAGAGTAAGTTTGTACCAACTAATTATATTTATTTTTATTTTATTTTTTAAGGAAAATGTGTACTTCCTACTCTGACCAATGTAAAGCCTACAAGCAATGACAGTTTGATAACAGTGACTCTTCTGAGTTCTAACATGTAGCTTTTAAATACATTTCCCATCAGGTGATGCATGGATTCTTAAAGAGATGGCTGATTTCAGGACTGGGTAAAGAAATGCGCAAAATAATCTCAGGAATCGTGAAGGACCAGAAAGCTAAGGCACTTCAAAGCCCAGTGGGGACTGGACAGAAATTTTAGGAATCCAAATGAAAAGTCCAAAAATCTACCAGTTTGTTGGGCAGAATGATGTTTCTGCTACTCAACACACTGTTTATGTTTCTCAAGCTTTCCTGCCAAGAAGCAAATGTCCTGAATTTCATGGCTGCAGTCACCATCCACAGTGGTTTTAGAGGCTGAGAGGAAGAAATCTGTCACTACTTCCACCTTTTCTCCTTCTATTTGCCATGAAGGATGGGGCTGGATACCATGATCTTAGTTTTTTAAGATTTAATTTTAAGCTGGCTGAATGTGTCCAAATGTTAGTAGGCAACATCTAACTTTTCACTGTGATAGATTATTAGGGTACCAACTCACCATTCTGAGCACTGAGGAAGGAAAATAACCATCAATATTTATGCTATTTTTGTTTCTATTATGTATATTTTATGTAACTACAAACAGTTCCAGGAAAACAAGCTAGACTGTCCCTTCTGGGGATGATGAGAGAGTGATGGGGAGCAGCTATAATACAGATGAAGCCTCAATCACTGGCCTGCAGCTCACCTCCTGCTGTGCCAGTCTGGTTCCTAATAGACCAAGGAATGGTACTGGTCCTGACCCACTGTGCTGGTTTTGTGCACTCCTGCTCTAAACCCAATAGTGGGACATAATGTAAGACAAACCACCCTGCTTCCACCCAGTTTCTGAATAAATAAATGACATTAAAATTGGGAGAGAAACATTTATTTAGTCTTAAAGTAGAATAACCAAGTGCAACATTTTTTCAATAAACTGTGAAAAATGCTTTTTAGAAATCAGGGAAATTTGTACATGGACTGGATACTATATGTTAATTTTATTTGGTACAAAAGAGCATTTTTTTCACATCCTATCATTTTACCCCAAATACTCATTATGTATATTTTGTGAAATATTCATCTCATCCCTAAAATCCTTCAGGAAAAAATGAACAAGGGGTAAAAGAGAGAATGAAATGAGGGTCTGTCTGTATTTAAAAACAGATCTGCACAGCTGCTATGGATTGAATTGTGTCCACGCTTGACTCCCAATGTGATGGTATTAGGAAGTAGGACCTTTGGGAGGTATGCAAGTTGACATGGGATTTTGATCATGGTCCCTCATGATGGGAGTATCCTCTCCCTCTTTTTCTCTCTTATTCTCCCTCTTCCTCCTTCCCTTCCCCCACCACAAATGAGAACATAGCAAGAAGAGAAAGTTCTGATGCAAGTCAAGAATGTCTTCACCGGGAACTCAAATGTCCATGACTTTGGTGTTGCATAATCTCCGGTCTATGACAACCTGTGGGACTAAGAGGTTAGTTTTGTAGTTATTGATGCTGAATGATGAAATATAGGGTTCATGACCCTCTTCTTTCTTATATTTGTTATGTTTGAAATAGTTTTGTAGTAATAATTTTATAGAATGAAGTTTCTGTTTTAGTGATACCCTGAGGGGCCCGAGATATGAGATTCAGGCAGGTCCCTGATGAGTGAGTGGTTGGAGGACCACATGCTCCTTACTCCAACTCTTCTCTTGTCATCTGAAAACCATCCCCGCCATACCTGACAACCTTACCTCCAAACCTATCTTCATCTCCACTCCCCTGCTAAGCTACTAAGAGATCTTGAGATCTGGAGATTTACTTCAATTGGAGGCTAGTTACTTTCCAACATGGTAGCTACTAAGAGATCTTGAATCTGGAGATCTTGATGATTCAGGACAGGGTCTGGAAGGAGAAATAATGCACACATTTTTAGAAAGAATGATCTGGGCCTACCCCTCCTTGGTTTTCTCTTCTTTAGTGCCATCTTCACGTAAGGGATAAGGCCTGGTTAGAGAGGAAGCCACAAGTGAGACTGCATGTATATTTGCAAGAGAAAGGAGGAGCAATTCACAACCCAAAAACCAGGAGGTGGGCAGTTTGCACAGGACCCAGGAGGGAAGGAAGAAGCACTGGGAAAAGAATAGTGCCTACCTGAGTCCCAGACCTGAGTCTTCTTGTTAAACTTGGAGGTCACTTCCTTCGTGCTTTAATTTCTGCTCCAGATGTGGAGGAGACAGAGCTGTACTCACTGCTAATAAGTCACGGGGAGAAGGACAGCCTCCCCTGAGAGCCTTTTGATTCCACTCGAACTGTGGGTATCGTCCCAAGCCAGAGAGCAAATGGCAGGTAATCCAAAAGATGACCTACTTTAAATAGTATTTCAAATACTACAAAATTTGTCTAAGAGTCCTGGCAAATCTAGTTCCCAGTGTTTTTTAGGAGAGATGATTCCTTAGTCTAATTTGAGTTCTGCTGAGGATTCTACAAGCTTCTCCATTGGTAACTTCAGACTTATAACTACTTGATTTCATCCCACAGAACCCAAATGATAGGTTCCAGGGGGCAAGGCCTTTAAGGTCCTAGGTGTCACAGCAACTGTGTGCCAAGTGGTCTACCACTATCAGTCCTGAGCTAAGGACCCATGAACATCAGCAGACAGTTACCATCCCCTGATCACCAGAGGCAGCCTCAGAATCCTCATCAACACCCACCTCTGAGCCATGTGTCCACTAATTAGCATTGAGCTTCAGTCTGGAACAAGTGCTCTGAAGCTAGTCCAGTCTCTCTCATCCAAGAGATGGGAAACTGAACCCTGGGGGGTATGACTCACCTTAAGGCTGCAGGTAAGTTAGTGAAGACTTGTGACCCAGGAACTCTGGTTCCCAGACTAGATGACTTCAAGGAAGAGAAAGATGAGAGAAAGCTCAATTGCATCTACTGCTGGGTAGCTCAGATGTCTGCAAGCACCAGCGTGGAAGTTCCTTTCCCTTTGCCCGTCAAGTCTGGTTTCAGTTTTATCAGCAGACCTGCCTCCATGTAGCAGCAGAAAAGCAATATTCAGGGCTGTTTCTTCTGGGCTCCAGGCACAGTGGGGGATCCCCAGCTGTAGTGACCCCAGTAGGCAGTCCTGCAGTTGGTGACTGACTCACTCCCAACTCAGAATCTCTAGAGCTCCCGCTCCTCATTCACACAACACAGACTATGGATGACTGGATAGAATGCACCTCCATTCAAGAGAGAAGCATTCTTTTCTCAGCCTTCTGGTATATTAGATATGTGTCTTATGTTTCCTCAGGGAACCCCTGGTGAGCAAGGCATGGATCTGAGACTAGCCTGCCTGAAACGTATCTGATTCGTCTCTGATGCTCAAAGTAGACCTTGGAGCTTTAAAGGCCTTGAGAGGGTTACAATCACACTTTTATGTTTTTTTAGGACTTTACTTTATGAATCTGGTTGGAGAAAAAGGACAGAAACACAAGACAAGACTGGACATCTCTGGGTCCCAATTGATTATGAGTTGAGTTTGAGCCACCAGGCTTCAGAGTCAGGTGCTGATGTTACTCACAAGCCACTTTTGAAGAAGGAATAGAGGAAAGAGTTTTGGGGCAAAGAGCAGTATGTTCAAAGAGCCATGGGAATCACCCAGGGCAAGATGAAACAAGAGTCATTACTTGTTTCTTTGCTCTACATTTCCTTGGCATTCCTACTCTTGAAAACAAGTACATGGAGATAGTCAGAAGCATTGGTGGTGCGCCTTGCTCTTGATGCTCTTGGGGATAACCAGTTTGTGGACACTTCCCTGAGTCCAGAGCATATTCAGCGTCATGATAGCCTCGGGTTCTCCCTTGTGTAGGCTGACGTGGCTCATTGCTGCTAACTCATAACTGAAGCATGGGATGAGGTCATGGTGTTTGACCTGTAGGCCACGTTTCAAGCATGGAAGGAAGGTTGGCAGTGGAAGTGTAGCCATTTGTTAAGCTTGGTTACCTTGGTCCTTAGCAGAGGCTACTTCCCACAACTACAATATTCCTCTCCCAGCTTTTTGCTTGGCTAGGTCCTTCTCAACATTTACCATTATCTCAAATGAGTCTCTCTCAGGTTTGCTTTCCCTGGCCACTGCACTCTCACATGCACAGACTCTGATCCAAAAATTGCCTATAGACACTTCCCTCCATCAAAAAAATAATTATAGTTACAAAAGGGGAAAGGTGGGAGTGAGAGTTTGAGATTAATATCTGTATACTAATTTGTTTAATAAATAATCAACAAAGACCTATTGTACAACAAAGGAATCCTGCTTAATAATCTGTAACAATCTGTATGGGGAAAAAAACTTAAGAAAAAATGAATACATGTGTATGTATAAGGGAATTAATTTTCCATATAACTAATATTAATACAATACTGTAAATTAAGTATACTCATATATAAACTAAAAGCTGAATTTTGAAAAATGCCTATGTCTAGAGACTTATGGAGTTCTTTAGACTCGCGTGATTCCAGATATGATACTGGAGATGGCAGAGTGGGTGCAGAAATCGAGACATTACCTGAGGTTGCATTTTCCTGAGCTTTAGTGTCTTTTTGCTTCTAGTATTACCTTTGATTTGTCTTTGGAGGATCTAACACAAGGGCTTGGAGACATCAGCTGGGTGTTAGTCGAAGGATGAGAGGGAGGCGCTAGTGGGAGAGTGAAATCCCAACTCCATAGTCTTGGGTTGGGGCACGTTTGAGGCATGACTTATGTCCCAAGTTCCCTATGAAAACAAGATGAAGCTTTCCCCTTCACGACTTGAATGATATCAGACTCAGATTGGTTCATCCTTTTGCATGTCCAGCTTCCCCTGAGACCTCACTGATTTCTCTATGAGAATATTTTTAATACAAATTTATTTACTTCAATTGGAGGCTAGTTACTTTCCAATATGGTAGTGGTTTTGCCATACATTGACATGAATTTGCCATAGGTGTACATGTGTTCCCCTTCCTTAACCCCCCTCCCACCCACCTCCCCATCACATCCCTCTAGGTCATCCCAGTGCACCGTCCCCAAGCACCCTGTCTCATTCATCAAACCTGGACTGGCGATCCATTTCACATATGATAATATACATGTTTCAATGCCATTCTCCAAAATCCTCCCACACTCGCCCTCTTCCACAGAGTCCAAAAGACTGTTCTATACATCTGTGTCTTTTTTGCTGTCTTGTGTATAGGGTTATGATTACCATCTTTCTAAATTCCATATATATATGTGTTAGCATACTGTATTGGTGTTTTTCTTTCTGGCTTACTTCACTCTGTATAGTAGGCTGCAGCTCCACCCACCTCGTTAGAACTGATTCAAATGTATTCTTTTTCATGGCTGAGTAATACTCTATTGTGTATATGTACAACAGCTTTCTCATCCATTTGTCTGCTGATGGACATATAGGTTGCTTCCATGTCCTGACTATTTTAAAAAGGGTTGTGATGAACATTGGGATACATCTGTCTCTTTCAGTTCTGGTTTCTTCAGTGTGTGTGCCCAGCAGTGGGATTGCTGGGTCATAATGCAGTTCTAGTTCCAGTTTTTTAAGGAATCTCCACACTGTTCTCCATAGTGGCTGTACTAGTTTGCATTCCCACCAACAGTGTAAGAGAGTTCCTTTTT
>SJYX01011012.1:457073-471216 GCA_006410675.1 Oreotragus oreotragus | reverse complement strand
ATAAAGATGTGGTACATACATGCAACAGAATACTACTCAGTAATAAAAAAGAATGAAACTATACCATCTGCCACAACATTGAGATTATCATACTAAGTGAAATAAGTCAGAGAAAGAGAAATATCTTCTGATATCACTTATATGTGGAATCCAAGAAATGATACAAATGAATCCTTTACAAAACAGAAATTGACTCACAGGCACCAAGCTTATGGTTACCAAAGGGGAAAGGAATAAATTGGAATTTGAGATTAACACATACAGACTACTATATATAAAACAGATAAACAATAAGGACCTACTGTATAGCACAAGGACCTATATTCAATATCTTGTAATAACCTACAATGGAAAAAATCTGAAAAAGAATATATATATATATAAACTAAATCACTTTGCTGTAATGTGAAACACTGTAAATCAACAATATTTCAATTAAAAAATAAACACTAAAAAAGAATAACATGGAAAGTTCCATTACCATATGTAAAACAGATAGCCAGTGGGAATTTGCTGTATGGCTCGGGAAACAAACAGCAGCTCTATTATCAACCTAGAGGGGTGGGATGGGGAGGGAAATGAGAGGGAGGTTCCCAAGCGAGGGGACATATGTATACCTATGGCTGATTCATGCTGAGGTTTGACAGAAAACAACACAATTCTGTAAAGCAATTATCCTTCAATAAATAAATAATAATAATAAAAAAAGGATAAAGTCAAGAATTTAGTCACACTAAAAAAGTAGGGGAAGCATTGGACTCAGAACACTGGCTTTCAGCTCTGTTATTTTTCCCCATACATTTCAATTGCAGATCCAAATCTAGAAAATCCTCTACAGCTTTTCAGAATGAAATATGAATTGCACACATTTTAAAACAAAAATGGCTCCAGACAATGTTACTTACTGTTATTTTACTAGTGAGAAAAGAAAGAGAGGTTACGTGAGAGGCTGGGTGACCTTCTCAAGATCATACAACTAAGTACAAGCAGAACTAGAGACAAGAGGTGAATTTGCTTAACGTCTGTCTAGCTGTGGTACGCATGCTTATGTCTTTTGTCCACATTAACCTGTGCCTCTGAATTAAGAATGACCATTATGTCTGTCATTCTGTACGTGTGTTATTATCAACCATTAAAAAATTCAGTCCTTTTGCCTTAGTGGAAGGTGACAAAAGTACAGATATGTTTTGATGGCACTATTTTGACAGGGAAGAACTAATCAAAATCAAAATNGCCACTGCTGAGTTTTCCAAATTTGCTGGCATATTGAGTGCAGCACTTTCACAGCATCATCTTCCAGGATTTGAAACAGCTCAACTGGAATTCCATCACCTCCACTAGCTTTGTTCGTAGTGATGCTTTCTAAGGCCCACTTGACTTCACATTCCAAGATGTCTGGCTCTAGATTAGTGATCACATCCTCATGATTATCTGCGTCGTGAAGATCTTTTTTGTACAGTTCTTCCGTGTATTCTTGCCACCTCTTCTTAGTATCTTCTGTTTCTGTTAGGTCCATACCATTTCTGTCCTTTATTGAGCTCATCTTTGCATGAAATGTTCCCTTGGCATCTCTAATTTTCTTGAAGAGATTTTTAATAAAATATAGTAAAAATAAAAATATTAAATTTTCAACATTTTAAAAATTATATATATACCTTATATAATTCTAATCTGTATTTACAACAACAGTCTTTCCCTAAAGCAAATAACTTCTAAACTTTGGAAACTTCCGCTTGAAATCCACATTAAGTTACCCTTTTCTCAGTTCTCTGCAGAAAAATGCTGATCACTTCTCTTTTAAAAATACAAGCACTTGACCCCTAAATGCTACATGATAAGACAATGTAATCATGACAAATTCAAAGCTTTAGAAAGGCACGATTAATTAAGTACAATTGGATAATATTTAAAATTCTTATTGTTGATCAAATTGCATTTGTTTTGCATGTGCACTTATGTAACTGTGTATGTGTTTATGTTTGGGGTGTGTTTGTGTGTGTTTTCATGTGTATGTGTTTCTTTTAATGACACCCAAACCATCCACATTATCCTTTCTGTAAAGAAAAATTAAATGTTTTTAGCCCATGTAATGATTATCTCATTTCATCCTCCCAATAATCCTATGAAGTATTTTCATAAGCATGGAATGGAGAAATTGTGGCTCAGAGAGATTAAAAAATGACCCAAGGTCACATGTCAAATGGGTTATTAAATTCAGATCTGAAAGCAGGATTATAGAAATAGAAATCTGTATTGTTTCCAATCACCTCTCTGTCCTTTAAGCAGAAAAGAGAGCTGTATGTGTAGACTTTCATACTCTTTTTTGTTGCCGCTTAATCCAATCAATTCAAAAAACACCCCAGAGCTCTATGTAGAATTTTCCAGAGGGCAATGCATTGATTTTCAAAACATGGAAAAAGCTGTTATCAGACCATATGGAGAAAAAAAAATAGAGACACATATCTCATTATTGATAGACAAAATTTCCCACAACAGATATTCCCCAGATATAAAGTGAGAAAAATAAATTACCTATTGAATGAGCAAGCCATAATATCATTAGCTAGTTTTATGTACTCTGTTCTTCACTGAATTACATTTCAAAACTTAAAATATCCTGAAGCTCAATGCAAAGTTTAGCAAATGAAGAGTTACAGAAATGTTGATGCTGTTGCATCAAATAAAAACAATTTCAGGGACAATATAGGGGAAAAAAGAGAAAAGAACAAAGAAAGAGAAAAAGAAAAGGAAATAAGTTGGAAAAACACAGTCTTGTATTCAAGAGTCTGATGCTACTGCTTGATTCTCAGGAAATGAAAGAGAAAAATGTGGGTAGATTTTTTTCTATCATTTATCGTTTCTAGCTGCTATAGATGGTTGGAACCAATGGAGAGAGCAATGACAAATAGCTGTCAGAAGGGATGATAATGACTTTCAGAGTCATATGTAGTAGATTTGGAAAGTGTTATCATATTAACAATGGACAAATTGAAATATCTAGTAGGCGTCTGGAGGGAGGAACATTCTTGAAATTCAGTCATCATTGGGTATTTTTTATCTTGTTTTCTACTCAAAAATTAAGCAAAAGGACAATGGGGGATTTGAAAACTACTCTGCATTGCACACTTATCCTATGAAAAGCCTCAGGATTTCCTCAGTGAAGCACACATACAGCATAATGATCCTTCTTATTCATTATTTTTTCTAAACACACTGAATTTTTTCCCCCTATAACACGTTAAGGTCATTATTTCATTCATCTACATATTTATTGTGTGCTTACTGTATAGCAGATTCTGTTTTTATTCTAGGATTATACTTGTAAATAAATTTAAAAATTTATCTGGCTCAATCAATCTTTTAGTGAGGGAGATAAACAATAAACAAATAAATAAGGAATATTATTTCAGATGTTCTAAACTGCTATGAAAAGAGGGTGAATTAATACTAAGCAATTTGGAGAGACAGGTCATTTAGGAAAGCAGAGGAAATTCCAGTGACAAGGTGACATTTGTGCAGGGGCCTTAAAGACATGAAGTAAGTATCTGATGAACTGCATCCAGAGTTTTTCAAAAAGAGAGCAATGGGCCCTCAAAAGTAGTTGAAAAAGACCATGGTTCATGTTCCCAGAGCAGAAGGGAAGGTATTGTGAATGAAATTTACTGAGCATGAAGGGTTAGGTTTGAGAGTAACTCATAGGTTAGATCCAGTAAGGATACAATACACTTATTTCCTTCTGTGTAATCCACTCTGAATTCTCTGGATTCTTATCACCTATCTTTTATTCTGTGATTCTCAAAAGCAATGCATTTTATATTGAACTGAGCCATCAATATTCACTTGGAGTAAGTCCTAGCATTAAATTGCCTAGAATTGTCAGGGGCATATCTATATGCATCCTTTTTCACATGAGCATCTGTCAAGTGAAAATGTGCCAGGCACCATGCAGTTTCGAAGGCAGTGTGGGGAAATTGAAATAGACTGAGACGGAAGTTAGAGACCCACTTTCTAACTCCTTTCTTTCATGATCTCTGTGATTTCAATCAAAACATCTACCTCCTCTTCACCCAAGTTTCTCAACTGTAAAACGGGGATAACAGAGGTGGGTCTGGCTCAACAGATCATTATGTGGACATAGGAAGGACCTTGAACAAGAATAGGCTGCACCCTGAGAAGGCAGACTTGACTAAAAGGAAAATGCTGGTAAGGAAACAGCCAGCAAGGAAACAATCTATAGGACAGGGTTGGGAGAGCAGGAGTAAGCTCAAAATTTGTAGTCATGTCAAAAGAACACTGAGGGAGAACACTGCTATGACCTTGGAAGTATAATCCGGGACAGTCGGGGGAGCAGGTGTGATTTAGTTTGCTTGGCTGGTTTTGTTTTTTGTTTGTTTGCTTATTAATGAGACAAGGTCATCCTATATTCTGTCCTGGCATAGTACTTAGTACGTGTGTATGTGTGTGTGTGTCTGTGTTAGTTTCTCAGTCATGTCCTGTTCTTTGCAACTCCATGGACTTTAGCCATGGAATTCTCCAGGCAAGAATACTGGAGTAGGAGTGGGTTGCCATTCCCTTCTCCAGGGGATCTTCCCAATCCAGGGATCAAACCCAGATCACCTGCATGACAGGTAGATTCTTTACCATTTGGGCCACCAGGAAGCCTTAGTATATATATATACACACACACATACATATAGTATATATAGTGTGCATATATATATATATATGTTTGTAATGTTAATACATTTGTAATGTTAATAACAAATGTTTGTTAGATGAATAAACAAATAAAAGTGATAAACAAGTAGATATGTACACCCACATAGACAGTTGCAAAGCATTCATGTTTGAGTCATCCTCTCAAACCTTTCTGTGTTCAGGTATGCAAGAGAAATTGAGTGAGCCAGATTCATCCTACTATCTTGGACCTAGAAATTTCTTCCACAGTATTAACTCTACAGGGTCTCTAATAAAAACTAAGTAACTATATAAGTAGTTAATATAATTAGTAACTGATCACAGGTCAGGAAATGGAAGTTCTCTTACGTGAGTTTTCCATAGTGGGTTCCTGGATCACCTTGCCTTAGGAGTGTCTTCAAAAACAAGTCACCAGGCTCCACATTAATCAGATTATAAGAAATTCTTGGACTGGATCCTAAAATCTGTGTTTTAAAAAGTCATATAGTCAATGTATATGTTCCCTAAAGTTTGATAAGCTCTGTTTTAGTGGCTTAAAGGCATTTTCTTTTTCATTTAATTTGTATTTGTATAAAGCAGGGTATATTACTGACTTCTTTGGGAAACAGATTTAGAGATAAATGTATGGTTCTCAAATTATATCCAAGAGAATTATTTTGATAAAGTGAAATGTGAGAGAGAGAAAAAAGCAGAGACTCAATGCATGTGTAAAGATTAAAGCTTTTAAGATGACAGAAGAATGAATGTTAGCCACTCAGTCATGTCCGACTCTTTGCAACCCCATGGACTGTAGCCTGCCAGGCTTCTCTGCCTATGGAATTTTCCAGGCAAGAATACTGGAGTGGGTTGCCATAAGATGAAAGAAAATCTACTGCTAATCAACCATGTGATGCAACTGGTTCAAAGGCTAATTAATTTTTAAGCTATCGCAATAGAAATTGCATACTCACGAGAACTGGGACAATGATAGTCCCATATTTGTTAGACTACAACAGGACTGTTATGTTCATTTTTAGGTGCTAACTTTAAAAGTTAAAATGCCCAAGTTAAGAGACCATGTCCTAGGCAGCATAACCAAACAAATTCAGAGTATTTGACTTAGATGAAAAAAATATACACCATTATGAAGTTTGCCCTCAAATTACTGGAAGGCTGCCCAGAGCGAATAACTAGATTCTCTCTAGGTGAAGACAGTGGGTGAAAATGGCAGGGTGATTGTTTTGCCCCAATATGAAGAACTTCTATTCTCTTGTCTATTTAAAAGTTATACTTAAATTATAGAAATATCATTTAAAATGTGGGAAAATGGTATCTGTAATTCTTTCCTCTAATATACATGTTTGTAATTGCATAATCTCTTCTGATTTTTCCATAAGCAGGTCTATGTAAAAACAATTGTATCATGGTATATGATGTTGCATTTCTTATTTAACATTATATTCTGAGGTTTTCATGTCAATTTGTATTTATCATTTTGATAGCTGCAGAGTAGTCTACCAAGTGACTTTCCTGCTAGTAGCTATAAGTATGAACAGTTCCAGACAAAAAAAAGATTTAAAAATGAAAGAGGGCACCTCAAAACAATAGAATCTCACGGATCAATAAATATTTTGAGGTCACTTCTACAGAAATCAAATTTTATGAATAAGAGATTCTGAGTAGCAGGGAGGGCTACTTAGGACCTTAGTAAGTAGAATAACCACTTTTGCCTCCTCTTTTTCGTGAGTAGACTGGAAAAAAACTGTTCCTCCTCTTTAAAATACTCAAGTAGGTCACAGCGATGACTTGCGGGGACATCATAAAGGAGACTCACAGTATCAAAGGGAAGACAGGCAGTGCAATCATTAAGAGTCTTTCCAATGGAAATATTATGTGGCTTTGCATCATAAGGGCTAGTCACTATTTTATAGATTGGTCTCAGAATATTCCTTAGAAGAGATGCCTGGACTGAACAAATAAAATTATAGAAGTCCTCAGTTACAATCTGTCTTGAGCTCTGTACATTGCTGTGGTATTCAAAATTGTGCATGCTTATGAATCTGGCACAAAGTCATTATAATCAGGGTATTCTAAATATCTAAATTGTCATTATCTCATTTATGCCTTAAAATAAAGCTGTAGTTACTACTTGTGTGATTTTCCCAATATTAGAAAGGTAGGGGAGGGAATGATATGGACTCTGGAGAGGCCACCAAAATACAGTCTGAGGCAAGTTCTTTATATCTTTCAAGTTTTCATCCTTCTTTCCAATCATCTCAAGTAAATACATTTAGTATGAAAATGAAAGGCTTCAGAATGTAACCAATGAGAGTTTGAGATATTTCCCTGGGGCTAACAACAGGTGTCTTGGTAGGCGTGGCATTATGCATGCCAGATGGATGTTTTTATACTTTTTTTTTTAATCCTATTTTTGTAAGTCCTTAAAAGTGAAGCTAATTAAATAAAGTGTTTCTACTTTATTTGCAGAAGATATCTACTGTCAGATTTGGTCGCCTGTGTATGGCTGTCTATAATTTCTCAATTAAGAAGGTAATTTATTCATGACACTAATTGACAATGAAGAGATTATTAAAGCTACATAGTGTGTCATTCTTTCCAGTTTCTGTGTTGTTTTCAACTGAGTTTGGATCTTTCTTTTCTGAATCTCATAATTATATGGCCATATGTAAATCACCCCATCCTACTTCTCTGATTTTTGAATGAAAACCAGGGATGGATTACTGTAGATCCATAACCATTTTATACTCTTCACAAAAGGATTTTCAGAGCTTAATACAAACTATAAGGTGAGGATTAATTTGACAGAGTAGTTTTAGGACATGTTATCAAAAATTAACTTTAATGATAAGTTTGGAGGGTTTTAAACTTAAGCCAGATGAAAGCTGAGCTATTACTCATTTATTCTCTTTACTAACTTCTTGTTAGACACTCTGTGACTTGCCCTTTATTTTATGACAAGATATTTGAAAGGCTGATTTGCATGAGTCATAGACATAATTATCAGGCAGTATAAAAAGATAATAGATTTCGGAACTTCTTTTTTATTTTTTAAAGTCTTAAAATACTACCATGAACTCTTGAACTATGGAATCTAAAATAGGGTTTCTTAAGTGTTTGACTTTCTGCATCAACCTAAACTTCAAAAGTGTATAAAAATGAAACCCCATATTGACGAATATAAGTCACTCTTCATAATGTATAGATTATTGTCCTTGTGTATGATGAAGAAACTGAGGAATACAGGAAGGACTATCACCTAGTGTGGTGCAGAAACATGTGGTTTTTAGGGAGTAGCCAAATAATGGCATTGCCTTTCTTTGTATTTTTTAGGCCAAAAATCTAAATATGATTCACTTTTTTCCTCATACCAACATGTAATCAGTTAGAAACTCTTGTGGATTCATGCTTCAAACCACATAAAAGAGGATATTTCCCCACAACTTTCACAGCTGAATCATCATCTAAGACATCAGTGTCTTTTGCCTGGAATACTGAATAACCTAACTGGTTTTCCTGGTTTCATCCTTGCCATTCTACAATATATAATATCTTCCATTCAGTAGATAGATGGGTGAACCTTTGAATATGAATAATATAATGTCCCTTCAGTTCAGTTCAATCACTCAGTCGTGTCCCACTCTTTGCGACCCCATGAATCCCAGCACATCAGGCCTCCCTGTCCATCACCAACTCCCGTAGTTCACCCAAACTCATGTCCATCGAGTCGGTGATGACATCCAGCCATCTCATCCTCTGTCATCCCCTTCTCCTCCTGCCCCAAATCCCTCCCAGCATCAGGGTCTTTTCCCTTACCTTTAGAGAAATCTCTAATGGGTTCTAATCACACTCAGAATAAAATTAAAAGTCCCTACATAGCCTACCAAGTCAAGTACAGTGTAATTCCTACCACTCCAACCATATTCCCCCCAAATTCTTCTGCTCTTCTTGTCAGCTCTAGCCATACTCATCATATTTGCAATTCTCAAAGTACAAAGCTCATGTCTATACCAAGGCCTTTACACTTGCTATTTCCCGCCTGTAACATTTCCTTGCCAGGTGTCTTCGCAAGTTAACCAGTCTTCTTTCAGTCAGATATCCAGTGAAACACTACCTTCTCCAAGGAGCTGTCCTTTGGCATCAAACTAAAACAGCCCCCTTAAATTATCTTTATTATCCTGTAGAGATCCTTTACTCACTTTATTTTCATAATATTTACCACTCTGTTAGATGTGTTTCTCTGATAGTTGAGCTGGTAAAGAATCTACCTGCAATGCAGGAGACTCCAGTTCGATTCCTGGGTTGGGAAGATCTGCTCAAGAAGGGATAGGCTACCCATTCCAGTACTCTTGGGCTACCTTGGTGACTCAGCTAGTAAAGAATCCACAGGCAATGCAGGAGACCTGGGTTCGATCCCTGGGTTAGGAAGATCCCCTGGAGAATGGAAAGGCTACCCATTTCAGTAGTCTGGCCTGGACAATTCTATGGACTGAATAGTGCATGGGGTCACAAGGAGTTGGACATGACTGAGTAACTTTGACTTTGACTTTAGATGTGTTTAGCATTATTCTCCCTCAATATAAGCTCAATAAAGTATCTTTCTCCCTAAGATGTAGATAAATACTTGTCCATAATGCATGCTAATTTAGTGAATGATTGAACAGTATAAGTAAATTGATAATTTATATAATTGTATGAAGTAGCGGCATGTTTTATTTCTTTTCAAACCCACCAAAGTCCATATAACTGTGACTTCACTCTACTTGATCACTTTCTTTGGCTTAATAATTAATTGAAGGTTCCTTTGACTCAAAATTTCTAAGTACATTCTCTAACATCTAAAAGTTCTTAAAATAGTGAACCCTCACCATACTGTGAAGACCATTTTCCAAAGCGAAATGGACTAGCAAGGTCTAGAACACAGCTTTAGTTCTTATGGGCTTTCATGGTATGACGGAAGTCTCTCATAAATAAGACCCACCCAGACAAAAACTTTTAAAGGGAAATACATAAAATGAGAAAAAAAATCATATTTATTTGTGATGAATCTCAATTTACAAAGTGTGCTGTTTAAAAGTAGGTACCATATGTCCTTCAGTTACCACAATGACAAGTTATAATATGAACAAAAAGATCAGGTCCGTAATGGGCTCTAAGGATGAACCAACAGTATTACACTTGTCTTCTCATATAAATCATCCTCATCATTGTGATTATCATCATCACCATCACAATCATCATCATCATTACCATCTTCAATATACTCACTTCATAGCAAAATAGAGACATCAAGTTTATTTCTTTAGAGGAGATAAGTCTCATTGATACTTATGTAATCTCATATAGCCTCTAACTAAATTGCCTCCTATAGGTCATCTATAATCTTTTCTTCAGTGCATCCAATAGTCATTTTCTTGGTCCCCACCTTGGAAACTTAGAGAGTTAACCCTACTTCTTATTATAATGATTACTCCTTTTGTCCTTTGACACTGGAGTGACTGAGGCCTCTTTCTCTCAATTCCTTGAACCTTTTTCATGTTTTACCTTTGCTATATTTATATGAGGCTCCACCTGAGTGAGAATCTGAAATTTTTTTTTTCCAAAAGTAAATCCAGACTTTGAACTCCATGATGACTGAGTTACCATCCTCTGAGTCTGAATAGTCAATCTATCTTCTCTTCAGAATTTCCGTTACTTGTATTGATATCAGTGCTCTGAACAGGATGCCTGTCAGTATGTACAGCCATGAAAGCTTTAAGGCAAGGCCTAAACATTACTATGCAGAAACAAATACAGAGGTTGCATGAGTTAGGTAGTTTAATATTCACTGCCCTAATTATGAGTAAGCAAGAGACAAGCAAAAGGAAAGGATCCAAGGAAACAGGTTATAAAAGAAGAAAAATAACTGAGTATCTGCAGTGTTCCAAGTGATACTTTGTTTTAATTTTGTTTTCTTATTTCTGTTATAATGCTGGAGATAAGATAACTATTGCTATTTCCTATTTTCAGACAAAAATAATGAGCCTTGCTACCTAAAAGCTATATGTTACTAACAGCATACACAAGACTTGTAAATAATGACTTCAAGGTGAGTAACTGAGTAGATATGTTCCCATGAACATGAAGAAAATGTCAAGATTTCCCTGTCTATACATGGCACACAACCCTTGTTTGTCCCTCCAGATCCACCCTTTAAAATTCTCCAAGGGGCTCAGTTGCCCTATTTACTGTTATCTGTACTGCTGACAGTGTCTACGGGGAGGGTGGAAGATTTTCTTGTCAGTGCTGAGTGGCAGTGAATGTTCTAGAGAACCTAGGCTTCCACCTTTGCCAGGCTCCAATGACGCAACCTAACTTGCTATTGGGAGTGGTTTCTGAGAATCCATATAGGCAGCAGGGACTTAGTTTCCACCTGGTTTTAAGGAGTGTACACCCACTCAGCATGGGGGAATGTCAGAGGAAGCCTAGTAGGGAGTGGGTGTGTGCTTCCTTTAAAACCAGGTGGAGATTTAAAAAACGTCTTCCCACATGGCTTTTCCCACACTGCTCTGGTTTGGAGTTTCAATGTCTTGTCTTGTTACACTCTGGTAAGGGTGGAAAGCCAAGTTCCCTGTTGAGAACCTTCTGGTGTGGACTAGGGTAGGGGACAGTTTTTCCTTGGTGTTTGGCTGAAGCAGAACATTTATAATGTAAATATTTTCTATTTTACTAAACTACCCTTTTCTTGGTCATTTGTCTAGAACAGGCTATTATGGATGGCTTTTTAAAAATATGTGCTCGTTGGGATTTCTGGTTTGCTAGCTTCTTCTATTCTATATCTAGGATATACGAGACAATGAAAATTAAGGAAACTCATCACTGTATTGATCCTTCAGTACTCAGATCTGTAGCTAGTGTGTCTTCTTAACATAATTTGGAGGCTCCTTATGCTTATTTTATATAAAATGTCCAGAGTTATTAGTTACACTTAACAAGAGGAAAAGGGAAATATATATCTACTCCATCTTCCTGGAAGCAGAAGTCCCTGCCACATCAATTTAAATGAACTTTTATAAATCTTTCTTCAGTTATCTGTGTGAACCAGATAATTGGTTTCGTGTGACCAGATATCTGGTCTGTATGAACCATCTATTTTCTGCTAGAACTCTGATACAACTTATTTATTTGTACTGATATATTTTATCTCCTAAAGAATGTCTGCCTGCTGGCGGCTGCGATGGCACACAAGTGCAGCTGAGAGGACCTACCCCACGTCCGAGGTCAGGGGCAAAAGCCGGAAGGACCCCACGCCCAAGGCGCAGCAGTCAAGAGTGCCAGGCTGCGACAGCTCAAGAGCACCAAGAGGACCAGGTCTGAGGTCAGGGGTGGCAGCCAAGAGTGCCAGGCTGTGACAGCTCAAGAGCACCAAGGTTCAAGGTCAGGGGAAGCAGCTGAGAGTGCCAGGCTGTGACAGCTCAAGAGCTACCCCAGGTCCAAGGTCAGGGGAAGCACCTGAGAGTGCCAGGCTGCGACGGCGCAGGAACAGCCAAGAGGAGCTATCCCACGTCTGAGGTCAGGGGCGAAGGCCGGGAGGAGCTACCCCCCGCCCGAGGCCAGGAGCAGCAGCCGGGAGGAGCTACCCTACTTCCAAGGAGCGGTGGCTGCAGGGGCGCAGGAGGGCCTAGAGGAGCTACTTCACGTTCAAGGTCAAGAGGGGTGGCGGTGAGTAGATACCCCTCATCCAAGGTAAGGAGCAGCGGCTGCGCTTTGCTGGAGCAGCCATGAAGAGATAACCCAAGTAAGATGGTAGGTGTTGCAAGAGGGCATCAGAGGGCAGACACACTGAAACCATAATCACAGAAAACTAGTCAATCTAATCACACTAGGACCACAGCCTTGTCTGACTCAAAGAAACTAAGCCATGCCCTGTGGGGCCACCCAAAACAGGTCATGGTGTAGAGGTCTGACAGAATGTGGTCCACTGAAGAAGGGAATGGCAAACCACTTCAGTATTCTTGCCTTGAGAACCCATGAACAGTATGAAAAGGCAAAATGATAAGATGCTGAAAGAGGAACTCCCCAGGTCAGTAGGTGCCCAATATGCTACTGGAGATCAGTGGAGAAATAACTCCAGAAAGAATGAAGGATTGAAGTCAAAGCAAAAACAGTACCCAGTTGTGGATGTGACTGGTGACAGAAGAAAGGTCCAATGCTGTAAAGAGCAATATTGCATAGGAACTTGGAATGTTATGTGTATGAATCAAGGCAAATTGGAAGTGGTCAAACAGGAGATGGCAAGAGTGAATGTCAACATTCTAGGAATCAGCGAACTAAAATGGACTGGAACGGGTGAATTTAACTCAGATGACCATTATATCTACTACTGTGGACAGGAATCTCTTAGAGAAATGGAGTAGCCATCATGGTCAACAAAAGAGTCCGAAATGAAGTACTTGGATGCAATCTCAAAAAAGACAGAATGATCTCTCTTCATTTCCGAGGTGAAATATTCAATATCACAGTAATCTAAGTCTATGCTCCAACCAGTAACGCTGAAGAAGCTGAAGTTGAACTGTTCTATGAAGACCTAAAAAACCTTTTAGAACTAAAACCCCCAAAAGATTTCTTTTTCATTAGATGAGACTGGAATGCAGAAGTAAAAGTCAAGAAACACCTGGAGTAACAGGCAAATTTGGCCTTGGAATGAAGAATGAAGAAGGGCAAAGACTAATAGAGTTTTGCCAAGAAAATGCACTGGTCATAGCAAACACCCTCTTCCAGCAACACAAGAGAAGACTCTACACATGGACATCACAGATGGTCAACACCAAAATCAGACTGATTATATTCTTTGCAGCCAAAGATGGAGAAGCTCTATACAGTCAACAAAAACAAGACCGGCAGCTGACTGTGGTTCAGATCATGAACTCCTTATTGCCAAATTCAGACTTAAGTTGAAGAAAGTAGAGAAAACCACTAGACTGTTCAGGTATGACTTAAATCAAAACCCTAATGATTATACAGTGGAAGTGAGAAATAGATTTAAGGGACTAGATCTGATAGATAGAGTGCCTGATGAACTATGGATGGAGGTTCGTGACATTGTACAGGAGACAGAGATCAAGACTATCCCCATGGAAAAGAAAGGCAAAAAAGCAAAACAGCTGTCTGGGGAGGCCTTACAAATAGCTGTGAAAAGAAGAGAAGCGAAAAGCAAAGGAGAAAAGGAAAGATATAAGCATCTGAATGAAGAGTTCCAAAGAATAGCAAGAAGAGATAAGAAAGCCTTCCTCAGCGATCAATGCAAAGAAATAGAGGAAAACAACAGAATGGGAAAGACTAGAGATCTCTTCAAGAAAATTAAAGACACTAAGGGAACATTTCCTGCAAAGATGGGCTCAATAAAGGACAGAAATTTTATGGACCTAACAGAAGCAGAAGATATTAAGAAAAGGTGGTAAGAATACAC
>SJYX01011012.1:417683-456216 GCA_006410675.1 Oreotragus oreotragus | reverse complement strand
TGCCAACATCTGCTGGATAATCAAAAAAGCAAGAGAGTTCCAGAAAAACATCTATTTCTGCTTTATTGACTATGACAAAGGCTTTGACTGTGTGGATCACAATAAACTCTGGAAAATTCTGAGAGAGATGGGAATACCAGACCACCTGACCTGCCTCTTGAGAAACCTAGATGCAGGTCAGGAAGCAATAGTTAGAACTGGACATGGAACAACAGACTGGTTCCAAATAGGAAAAGTAGGACGTTAAGCCTGTATATTGTCACCCTGCTTATTTAACTTATATGCAGTGTACATCATGAGAAATGCTGGACTGGAAGAAATACAAGCTGGAATCAAGATTGCCAGGAGAAATATCAATAACCTCAGATATGCAGATGATACCACCCTTATGCCAGAAAGTGAAGAGGAACTAAAAAGCCTCTTGATGAAAGTGAAAGAGGAGCGTGAAAAAGTTGGATTAAAGCTCAACATTCAGAAAATGAAGATTATGGCATCTGGTCCCATCACTTCATGGAAAATAGATGGGGAAACAGTGGAAACAGTGTCATACTGTATTTTTCTGGGCTCCAAAATCACTGCAGATGGTGACTATAGCCATGAAATTAAAAGATGCTTACTCCTTGGAAGAAAAGTTATGAGCAACCTAGATAGCATATTCAAAAGCAGAGACATTACTTTGCCAACAAATGTCCATCTATTCAAGGCTATGGTTTCTCCAGTAGTCATGTATGGATATAAGAGTAGGACTGTGAAGAAAGCTGAGTGTGGAAGAATTGATGCTTTTGAACTGTGGTATTGAAGACTCTTGAGAGTCCCTTGGACTGCAAGTAGATCCAATCAGTCCATTCTAAAGGAGATCAGTTCTGGGTGTTCTTTGAAAGGAATGATGCTAAAGCTGAAACTCCAGTAGTTTGGCCACCTCATGCAGTGTTGACTCATTGGAAAACACTCTGATGATAGGAGGGATTGGGGGCAGGAGGAGAAGGGGACGAAAGAGGATGAGATGGCTGGATGGCATCACCGACTTGATGGACTTGAGTTTGTGTGAACTCTGTTACTTGGTGATGGACAGACAGGGAGTCCTGGCATGCTGTGATTCATGGGATCGCAAAGAGTCAGACACTACTGAGCGACTGAACCGACTGGACTGAACTGAAAGAATGAATCTCGGGGAAAAAAAAAAAAAAGAAGTGTGGGGTATATTACTATTTTTGATAAATACCTAAGAAATCATTTAAAAGTCACAAAACATTAATAATTTCTCCATAGTTGTTATTTTCTTTATTTCCGGGCTTTATAGCAATTTAAAATACAAGGTTTAAAAGAGAATAATAGAAATTACCTCTGCTTTAACTGTTTCCAGCTAGGAAGTTTTTAGCCTTAAAAATGATACACCTCAGAATAGGAGTGGGGAAGAACAAGAGTGCACAGTGGTGTTATGATGACTGGGAGCAAGAGGGACATTGTAATTGAGAATTATTTCCCACTGCAAACAATGATTACGTCGGTGTCTCCATTCAAAGAACACTATAACAATTTATTTCTCATTCTGAGTTATGTCTTTGAATGTATAAACCTAGTCTCTGTTTTCAAATTGCCTAGATTAGTTCCTCACAAAGAGAAGGTGATTGGTAAAAGATATAGGCTGTATTTCCTACATGCCCACATAATAAATTTCAAAATTGCTTGATGAAAGAATGCGTACATGGTATATTGTTTCCTGAAACATCTCTAGGGGAAAAAATAAGTATTTTTTTGCAAAGGCTTAATATAGTCAATTAAATGGATATTATATCACATCTTTCGAGCATACATCAGCATTGTCTAAGGATAATAAAATAGATACAATAGAACGTAAAATCACATAAGTAAAGTAGCTGAATTAATGTCATCTTCTGAAAGAGTACACATTATTTCTCTATCATTCTATCATATTTTGAGGCTTAATTTTGAGTGGACTCCAGAGAACCTTTTTCTTCCTTGGCCAATGAAAAGCAATCTTACCTTTTTTTTTTTTTTTTTTTTGCATTATAAGATGGAGCCTTCTGAAATAATATTTCTGAATTACCAGTTAATAAAGGTCAGTCAACCAGGAATTTGATTGGTTGAATCTGATTTCATTAGGTATGATATGGTAATATAGGAGATGAAGAAAGCCATCTTATTAAGATCAGCAATTTGAAAGTCAAAAATCATTTTGGAATAATAGTATGCAGAATTCTTCAAGCTATTGAAGTGTACATAAAATGTTAAAATAAACCATGGTGCTCTAAATGGAGAAGTTACCCTATTTAAGAAAGTTGAATTTATGCTAATCGTTCATTTGGAGTGGATAAAATTGCCTTCTACTTTAGAAAGCACTGACCTCAAAAGGGATTTGTGAAGTTGGAAGTAGAAGACAGTGACTCTTATTTTTAAAGAGCAAAAAATAATAAGGAAAATAAATCATTGCTCCAACATGCAAGAATCAAGTGCTACCATAAATATATTCTGATAAATATCAGGAACATATATGAAAGAATTCTAACCAAATACCAGTGGTCACACTCATAAATTGTTTTCACACATCATGTTAAGTTAGTTCTAATATGTGGATATTTTAACTGTATATTTTCCATAGAAAACATCAAAAGCACAATCAAATTAAAAGCAGTATAGCCATGCTGGAACTGAATTGAAGAGATCCAATAATACAGGTTCCTTGCCAAAAAATGAGATCATATAGTGTCAGAATTCTAAAGCTGCATTCCCCATTACTTCAAATACATTTCTGTTACTAGGCAAGAGTAATGATTCTGTTTCCCCAAATGTTTTGGGGAAAACGCATATGTAAATACCTTTTGAAAAAGAAAAAACACATAACTTTATTTTTTAGAAAGCCTTCATGAGGGCAAGGTGCTGCCAAACAAGCACACATGTGAAGAAATATGTACAGATATGATCAGCAGGGTCCTTAACATGTTTAAGTGGGCTCCAAACATGGCTGTAGGATGAAGGTATTAAAACATCGTTTATGCAAGAAATTGGTAGATTATTTAACCCATTCCCCACAGATTTTACAAGTGATAAAACTGACAGAGTCACAGAAAAGTGTCTGTTTTTGCATTAAAAAAACATCAGTTTTTGTTGTTGTTGCTTTTTCTTTTCACTCCAGGACCTTTAAAAAAAAAAAGAAGAAGAAGAAGACTTAAGCTACAACTTATTTCTTGTGAACTTTCACAAGAAGGTGACAATCAAAAATTAAACTTCTTCCCAAACATCAGCAACCTTGTCCTTTCACAGCTCCAAAGTACACTTAAGTTATAGTCACAGTGCAGAGCCAAAGGGGTGGGAGGGATATGTCTCTATAGTTCTCATCCCCTTATGTACTTGTGCTGTCCTACTATCAAATTGCAAGCACAGTGAAATGGTAAGAAAGGTATTATACAAGATTAAGTTCTTTAAAAAATTTACTCCAAAACAGAATTTATAATGTTTTCATCTTTTTTGGGCAACTAGAAATGTGCCATGTCTCTATACGAATGAAAATGATTTAATTGCTTAACCCTTTTCCTATTGGCATGTATTAAGATAATAACCCCACGGTGAGGGCATGAATGTACATTTTAATAATATTCACCTTAAGTCTCCCAGAGTTATACTATTGCACTGTTGTTGTTGTTTACACTCTAAGTCATTTCCAAGTCTTTGCAACCCCGTGGACTGCAGTATACCAGGCTTCCCTGTCCTTCACTATCACCTGGAATTTGCTCAAAATCATGTCCATCGAGTCAGTGATGTCATCCAACCTTCTCATCCTCTGCTGGACTCTTCTCCTTCAGCCCTCAATATTTCCCAGCATCAGTCTTTCCCATTGAACTAGCTCTTCACATCAGGTGGCTAAAGTATTGGAGCTTTAGCTTCAGCATCAGTCCCTACAATGAATATTCAGGGTTGATTTCCTTTAGGATTGACTGGTTAGATCTCTTTGCAGTCCAAGGGACTCTCAAAAGTCTTTTCCAGCACCACAGTTTGAAAGCATCAATTCTTAGGCACTCAACCTTCGTCATGGTCCAATTCTCATATCTACGCATGANATGAATATTCAGGGTTGATTTCCTTTAGGATTGACTGGTTAGATCTCTTTGCAGTCCAAGGGACTCTCAAAAGTCTTTTCCAGCACCACAGTTTGAAAGCATCAATTCTTAGGCACTCAACCTTCGTCATGGTCCAATTCTCATATCTACGCATGATTACTGAAAAAATCATAGCTTTGACTAGACAGACCTTTGTTTGCAAAACGATGTCTCTCCTTTTCAAAATGCTGTCTAGAATTGTCATAGCTTTCCTCCCAAGGAGCAAGTGACTTTTAATTTCATCACTGCAGTCACCACCCACAGTGATTTTGGAGCTCAAGAAAAGAAAATGTCATCACTTCCACTTTTTCCCCCTCTATTTGCCATGAAGTGATAGGACTAGGTACCATGATCTTTGCTTTTTGAATGCTGAGTTTTGAGCCAGTTTTTTCACTTTCTTCTTTCACTCTCATCAAGAGGTTCTTTATTTAGTTTCTCTTCACTTTCTGCTATTAGCATCTTCCCAGGTGGCCCTAGTGGTAAAAAAACCTGCCTGCCAGTGCAGAGATGTAAGAGATGTGGGTTTGATCCCTAGGTTGGGAAGATCCCCTAGAGGAGGTCATGGTAACCCCCTCCAGTATTCTTGTCTAGAGAATCCCATGCACAGAGGAGCCTGGTGGGCTACTGTTCATGGCATCACAAAGAGTCAGACACAACTGAAGTGACTTAGCACACATATGCTTTCTGCCATTAGTTCAGTATCATCTGTATATCTGAGCTTGTTTATATTCCTCCCAGTAATCTTGATTCTAGCTGGTGGTTCATCCAGCTCAACATTTTGCATAATGTTCTCTGCATGTAATTTAAATAAATAGGGTGACGATATACAGCCTTGTTACACTCCTCTCCCAATTTTGAACCAGTCAGTTGTTCCATGTAAAGTTCTAACTGTTGCTTCTTGACCCACATTTAAGTTTTTCAGGAGACAGGTAGGGTGGTCAGGTATTCTCATCTCATTAAGAATTTCTCACAGTTTATTGTGATCCACACAGTCAAAGGTTTTAGTGTAGTCAATGAAGCAGAAGTAGATGTCTTCTGGAATTCCCTTCCTTTCTTTACAATTCAACGGATATTGGCAATTCGATCTCTGGTTCCTCTGCCTTTTCTAAATTAAGTTTGTATATCTGGAACTTATTAGTTCTCTTATGGCTGGAGCCTAGTTTGAAGGATTTTGAGTGTAACCTTACTAGCATGAGAAATGAGTGCAACTCTTCAGTAGCTTGAACATTCTTTGTCACTGCTCCCCACCTTTATTTTTTTTTTTTTTTTTGCATTCAGGCTGAACTTTTCTAGCCCTCTGGCTACTGCTGAGTTTTCCAAATTTGCTGGCACATTGAGTACAGCACTTTAAGGCTTTGAAATAGCTCAGCTGGAATTCCATCGCTCCTGTGCCATGCTCCTCCAAAAGGAATTCAGCTTTGTCTGGGCATGAAAATATACATTAATTTTTTTTTCTATGGAAAGGAAGTAATAAGGGAAGGAAGAGAGAAATGGAATGAAATAGGGGAAGGAAGGGATGAAAGGAGGGTGGAAAGAAGGAAGGAAGACAAAGAAAAAATACCTTAAATACTTACTTACAGATTGTTAAAAATCATGTGTTTTAAAAATTAGAATCATATTACCAGTGGACATTATTAGGTCATATAACTCCCTAATGTTTCTGGATTCAAATATCAAATAAAACCTTAACAAATGCACTACATGTTTCATTCCTATACTGTATACATTGTACTCTAATGGTTATGCTAGTGTTAACAGTAAGGAAAAGAAAGAATATTCTATAATCTCCAACTTCACTATTTTTTTTTGGAATTCTCTTTAAGATAAAATAATAATTTGATGTGACTTACAGAGCAATTAGGGTAGAGTGATCACTGTTAAAGTGTAGTCCCTGGGCCACATTAGCGTTCCCTGGGAATTTGCTAGATATGTCATCTTAGGGTTCTACCTTAAACCCTGGACATATGAATGAGAAGCTCCAGGGGTACCACACAGGAATCTGTATTTTAACAAATCTTCAGGTGTTCTGGATGCATGCTGGAACTTGAGAACACTTGTATACAACCATATAGAACATTCGACCTTTTACAGTTGCTCTCTTGGATAGTTTCTTAAAACATGTGGTGATTATATGATGCGACAAGCATTTCTGATTTTCTAAGCACATCATGAGAAATGCTGGACTGGAAGAAACACAAGCTGGAATCAAGATTGCCAGGAGAAATATCAATAACCTCAGATATGCAGATGATACCACCCTTATGCCAGAAAGTGAAGAGGAACTAAAAAGCCTCTTGATGAAAGTGAAAGAGGAGAGTGAAAAGGTTGGCTTAAAGCTCAACATTCAGAAAACGAAGATTATGGCATCCGATCCCATCACTTCATGGGAAATAGATGGGGAAACAGTGGAAACAGTGTCAGACTGTATTTTTCTGGGCTCCAAAATCACTGCAGATGGTGACTGCAGCCATGAAATTAAAAGATGCTTACTCCTTGGAAGAAAAGTTATGACCAACCTAGATAGTATATTAAAAAGCAGAGACATTACTAGGCCGACTAAGGTTTGTCTGGTCAAGGATATGGTTTTTCCTGTGGTCATGTATGGATGTGAGAGTTGGACTGTGAAGAAGGCTGAGTACCAAAGAATTGATGCTTTTGAAATGTGGTGTTGGAGAAGACTCTTGAGAGTCCCTTGGACTGCAAGGAGATCCAACCAGTCCATTCTAAAGGAGATCGGCCCTGAGATTTCTTTGGAAGGAATGATGCTAAAGCTGAAACTCCAGTACTTTGGCCACCTCATGCAAAGAGTTGACTCATTGGAAAAGACTCTGATGCTGGGAGGGATTAGGGACAGGAGGAGAAGGGGACGACCGAGGATGAGATGGCTGGATGGCATCACGGACTTGATGGACGTGAGTCTGAGTGAACTCCGGAAGTTGGTGATGGACAGGGAGGCCTGGCATGCTGAGATTCATGGGGTTGCAAAGAGTCGGACACGACTGAGTGACTGAACTGAACTGAACTGAACTGAAGCATAAAAAAGGGGAAGAAAATTAGAGACTGATCACAATGATTTCTTTTTTTTTTAAACATTTTAAAATTAATTAATTAATTTATTTATTTATTTATTTATTTGTATTTATTTATTTTTTTACACGAACTCCCACCATGCATTGTTATTTTCCTTGGAGTTTCAAAGGAGAAACTAAAATAATTAGATTAAAAGAGTAGAAGGACCAAAATGTTACTTCATCATATACAATTGTCAACATCATTCCCTACTCCAGAAGGAAAAAGTCAGATAACCTTGTCATACAGGTAGAAATATGCAGTGAGTCTTCACTCTGCAAATTAACTTTTCTGTTTCTATGTCTCCATTTGTTAGCTGAAATCGCAAGTCTTTGTGTTTACTAAATGTTACTAATGGTCAAAATGCAAATAGTTAAAGAAAAGCCAGAACTTTTACAAGCAAGCAGCCATTCATAGTTTGAAAAAATAGGAGATGAATGTGCCCCTTATCTCATAATACTCACACAAAAAAAGTAACAATATGGATTAAAGACTTAAACATAAAACCTGAAACCATAAAAGTACTAGAAGAAAACGTAGGAAAAAAGCTCTTTGATGTTAGCTTTGTCAGTAATTTTTTTTGGATCTAACACCAAAGGCTCAGGAAACAAGGCAAAAATAAACAAGTGGGACTACACTGAAATAAAAAGCTTCTGTACGACAATGGATACCACCAACAAACTGAAAAAGCAGCCTATAGTTAAGAGAAAATATCTGCAATGATGTTATCTGATAAGGGGCTTCCCAGGTGGCACTAGTGGTAAAGAACCCCCTGCAAATGCAGGAGACATAAGAGACATGGGCTTGATCCGTGGGGGAGGAAGATCCCCTGGGGAAGGGCATGTAATACTCCAGTATCATTGCCTGGAAAATCCCAAGGACCAAGGAGCCTCATGGGCTATGGTCCATAGGATCACAAAGAGTTGGACATAACTGAACTGACTTAGCACATATGTACACACATCTGTAAGAGTTAATATCCAAACAATATAAAGAACAATTACAACTCAATAACAATGACAACAAAACAGAAAACAAAGCAAAACTTTCTCAATTAAATTTAGGCAAAGGTTCTGAACAGACATTTTTCTGAAGAAGATATATTAATGATCAACAGGTGTCTAAAAAAATACTTACATCACTGATCATCATGGGAATGCATATCAAAACCAAAATGAGATAATACATCACAGCTGTTAGAAAGGCTATTATCAGGAAAAACAGAAATAAAAAAATGATGTTTTAGCAAAGATATGGAGAAAAAAGAATACTTATACACTATTGGTATGAGTGTACATTGGTACAGCCATTGTGGACAACAGTAGAGAGATTCCTCAAAAACCTAAAAATAGAACTAACATGATCCACAAATTATTTTCTGGTTATAATCTCAAAGGAAATGAAATCAGCATCTCTAAGAGGCATTTATATTCCTATATTGATTGTGGCACTAGTCACAATAGTTAAGATATAGAAACAGCCTAAGAGTCTACCAAGCAATGAATGGATAAAGAAATTGTGCAGTATTACTCAGCCTTAAAAAAAGAGAGAGATCTTGCCATTTTTGAGAACATGGATGAACCTAGAAGAATTATGTTATGTGAAATAAGTCAGAAACAGAAAGAAAAAAAAACTGTATCGTCATACTTACACGTGGAATGTAAGAAAGTTGAATACATAGGAGCGGAGTAAAAGGGTAGTGACCAAGGAGAAGGAAGTAGGGTAAATGGGAAGTTGTTGATCAAAGGGAACAAAGTTGTAGTTATGTAGGATGAATAAGTCTAGATATCTAATATATAGCATGATGATTATAGTTAGTAATACCGTATGAATACAGGAAATTTGCTCAGAGAATAGACTTCATGTGCTTTCATTGTGAAAGTCGCTCAGTTGTGTCCAATTCTTTGCGACTGTATGGACTCTAGTCCATGGAATTCTCCAGGCCAGAATACTGGAGTGGGTAGCCTTTCCCTTCTCCAGGGGATCTTCCTAACCCAGGGATTGAACCCAGGTCTCCCACATTACAGGCAGATTCTGTAGCAGCTGAGCCACAGGGAAGCATCATTTCATTACATTTATGGATATCAAATCATCATGGTGTATACCTTTGCCAGGTATATTTGAATCATTCCCTTTTAACAGTAATAATTTCTGAGTGAGTAGTACATATGAAGATTGAAAAGTTAAGCATTAAGAAATAATGTTTCTGAAATTATTATTACTGTTATTAAAAACCACACTGGTAAATTCATACATTATCCAAGCAAATTCATCAGAAACTGTTCCACAAGTCTAACACTGAAAAGGAGATATTTTCATTTGCATTTGGTTTAATATCTTCTACATTAATTTATTCAAAATTAATGAGTTATTTGGGAAACAAAAAAAGAAAAGCTAATGCACATTTTCTAGTCTATCAATAATTGCAAGAAAGAAGTGGAAAAGTTAATCACATAAGCAACTGTTTTATGTTACTATATTAGCCTGAATTATTATTTTAATTGAAAGTACAATTGGCAATTAGAGAACCATATTTTGTGAACTTGGTGAGTCACATGATTTCTCTGTGCCTTGGCATTCTGTTTAAAACACAAAGAAATAAAATTAGACATTTTATGTAATATGTGTTGAACGTTTACATTGAGGGGAGCCCTCGATAATTATGATGAATAATTTAGAAGCCACCGTGAGGAAAGAAGAAGGGGACTAGTCCAAGGGAGTCTCTTTCAAACCTTAACTAAGTTAAAAAGTTAACATGAATTTAATGGTTACCACTAGCCATTTTTATTTCTCCTGTCATTTTAATTTCTAAAGTTCTTCATATCATTTTGGTTGTTAGGAATGTTTCTTCCAAATGGTATTATGCAAAGCTTGATCATACTTGATTCTTGAGAGATTCTGTTCATGGCTTGGAAACCAGAATAGGTTGATTTTTATTCCCCAAATTGAAGAAAAATAATAGTGTTCTGGGTTTATGTGCAGATTTATCAATTTGGTTTCCTATAAGAAAGATAGTGGAAATTAGGGCAAAATATATACATTTCCCCTAAGAAAAATATATTAAAAAAAATTCAGTATAAATGATGTGTCACAAAGTAATCTACTAAGATGTTTTAAAAGATGAAGCATAGCATCAAAATATACAAAAGAATTTTATAGTGAACACACAATTATCAGCTAGATTTCACAATTATCATTTTATAATATTTCTATTAACACTATTAATATTTCTATCCATTTATAGACTGCTTCATTTATCCACTAAAAAACGCAATTTGGTGTAAATTTTTACACTAGAACACATATATAATTCAGCATTCATATTATTGACTAGTGTGTGGTATTTATTTACAGTACTTTTTTCCTTTCTAGGCAGTTCAGAGAACTGAAAAGTTAAATCCTCCAAGCAGCCAGAATTCTGATTTTTTTCCACCATAGATTTGTTTCTCCTCACCCTAGAGACTCATATAAATAGAATCATACCTCATATACTCTACATAAGTCTGCTGTCAGCCAGCATTAATATTTTGAAATTCATCCATGTCATTACCTATATTAGTAAAGTATTCCCTTTGATCAATGACAGTATGTATCAATATCACATTTTATAAAAAAAAATTGATTCTTTACTGATGAATACTTTGGTAGTATTTCATTTGGAGCTAATATGAATAAAGTTGTTGCAAACATTTTTGTATAGTCTTTTTTGTAAACAGTACTTTTATTTCTCTTAGGTGAATACCTAATTGCCTTTACATAATAAGGTGTATAATTAATACTGATAAAAAATTGCCAGACAATCTTCAAAAGTGGCTGCACCACTGTACATTTCCATCAACAATGTATGAGCAAAACCACATTTCTGTCAACTTTTAGTAGTGATCAGTCTTTATAATTTTAGCCATTTTAGTGGATGCATCATGTTAATTCATTTTGATGTTAATTTTCACTTTCCTGATAACTAATGCTACTGTCTTTCTAAATGTGTTTATTTTAGGCCATCTGTATATCTTCTTCTTTGATGCATGTGTTCAAATATTTCTTCACTTTGTATTTAAGTGTCTTCATTATTGAATTATATTTCTTCATATAGTTTGAATTCTGTGTCCTATTCCAAAAATATAAATTATGAATATTTCTCACCTATGAATTATCTCAGAGAAGGCAATAGCACCCCACTGCAGTACTTTTGCCTGGAAAATCCCATGGACAGAGGAGCCTGGTGGGCTGCAGTCCATGGGGTCGCTAAGAGTCGGACACGACTGAGTGACTTCACTTTCACTTTTCACTTTCATGCATTGGAGGAGGAAATGGCAACCCACTCCAGTGTTCTTGCCTGGAGAATCCCAGGGACAAGGGAGCCTGGTGGGCTGCTGTCTATGGGGTCTCACAGGGTTGGACACGACTGAAGCGACTTAGCAGCAGCAGCAGCAGGAATTATTTATTTTTCTTAATGCTGAATTTTAATGAATTTCCTCTATGATGGAAACCTTTTTTAATTTTTTACAGTAATTAGTTTCTATGTCCTTTAAAAGGAACTTGACTACAAAAATCCACGGACATATTCTCCTGTACTTTTTAAAAAGCATTATGGGTTTAGTTCTTATATCGTCTATGATCCAGTATGCAGGTTAGGAAACAACAGTTAGAACTGGACATGGAAAAACAGACTGGTTTCAATAGGAAAAGGAGTACATTAATGCTGTATATTGTCACCCTGCTTATTTAACTTATATGTAGAGAACATCATGAGAAATGCTGAACTGGAAGAAGCACAAGCTGGAATCAAGATTGCCAGGAAAAATATCAATAGCCTCAGATATGTGGATGATACCACCCTTATGGCAAAATGTGAAGAAGAACTAAAGAGACTCTTGATTAAAGTGAAAGCGGAGAGTGAAAAAGTTGGCTTAATGCTCAACATTCAGAAAACTAAGATCATGGCGTCCGGTGTCATCACTTCATGGCAAATAGATGGGGAAACAGTGGCAGATTTTATTTTTTGGGGTTCCAAAATCACTGCAGATGGTGACTGCAGCCATGAAATTAAAAGACACTTTCTCCTTGGAAGGAAAGTTATGACCAACCTAGACAGCATATTAAAAAGCAGAGACATTACTTTGCCAACAACGGTCTGTCTATTCAAGGCTATGGTTTTTCTAGTGGTCATGTATGGATGTGAGAGTTGAACTACAAAGAAAGATGAGCACCGAAGAATTGATGCTTTTGAACTGTGGAGTTGGAGAAGACTTTTGAAAGTCCCTTGGACTGAAAGGAGATCCAACCAGTCCCTCCTAAAGGAATTCAGCCCTGGGTGTTCATTGGAAGGACTGATGTTGAGCTGCAACTCCAATACTTTGGCCACCTGATGCGAAGAACTGACTCCTTGGAAAAGACACTGATGCTGCGAAAGATTGAAGATGGGAGGAGAAGGGGACAACAGAGGATGAGATGGTTGGATGGCATCACTGACTCAATGGACATGAGTTGTGTAAATTCTGGGAGTTCATAATGGACAGGGAGGCCTGGCGTGCTGCAGTCCATTGGGTCACAAAGAGTAGGACACATCTGAGAGACTGAACTGAACTGAACTGATAATCCAGTTCAATTTAAGCTTGTGTATAATATGAGGTTGAGGGTCAATTTACATTTTTTCCTCATATGAATATTCACTTAACCCAGCACCATTTGATGAAAGGGTCTATCTTACCCAGGAAATTATTTTACATACTCATTGAAAACGTAATTAATGACATAAGGTTAGGATTATCTCTGGGATTGTTTTTTAAAATTATATTTCTACTGTGTATTGATCCTTATGCTAACATTATAGCTTTGAGATTACATTTGCTTTACAGTAAACCTTGAAGTTACGTAATGTAATTTCTCCAACTCTGTTCCTCCTCTTCAAGTTGGCTTAGAATATACCAGGCCCTTTATACCTGGAAATAAATTTATATGCTTATAAATTTTTACCAAAAATGTAGACATGAAAATGCTGGGTCAGATAATAACTCTATGTCTATCTTTTGACAATTGCCATATTATTTTCCAAAGTAGCTGACATTTATATCCCCAACAGAAACATTTGAAGGTTTTAATTTCTTCACATTCTCAGCAAAACTTATTATCTATATTTATTATTATTGCCATCTGAGTGAATCAGTGAATGCAAAGTTTTATCTCATGGTTTTGATCTGCCTTTCTCTAATGTCTAATGGTGTTGAACATCTTTACATGTATTTATTGGTTATTTGTATATCTGCTTTGGAGAAATGTCTACTCAGACTTTTTCACCTGTTTTTAATAGAGCTATATATCTGGTAAGTATTCTTTATCAATTCTGGATAAAATTTCTTTATTTTAAATGTGATTTGACAATATTTTCTCTTTCTATGGGTTGTATTATATTTTTATTTTTAATTTTAGTGTTAGATGATATATAGTTCTCTATTGTTTTACTTTTTTTTAAATTTTTTTTATTTTTTGTATTTATTTATTTTTTTACACGAATAATAGATTTTAATTTTTAGAGCCGGTTGAAGTTGACAGTAAAAATAAGCAGGAAGTATAGAGTTCCCATATATTCCTTCCCCTACAGAACACAGTTTCCTTTTTATTAACATCACGGATTATATTTGTTGCCTTGATGAGGCAATATTGAAATGTTATTTTCACCTAGGGTACTTAGTTCATGGGGTTCACCTTGCATGGTGGGAAAGCTATGGGTTTTGACAAACTATAATATCATGGTATCCATCATTATAGTATTAGAGTATTATCCAAAATAGTTTAACTGTCCCAGATATCCTCTCTGCTCCACATATGTTTCCTTCGCTTTTTCCTTTACCTCTAAACCACTGACAACCACTATCTTTTTAAACTGTTTTTACAGATTTGCTTTTTTTCAGAATGTCATATAGCTGGAATCATACAGTATGCATTCTTTTAAGACTGGCTTTTTTCTTCAAGCAATATCTGCATATGTTAAGGCTCCTCCATGTCTTTTCATGTCTTCTTGGTTCTTTTTTTTTTTAAAAATCTCTGAATAACATTCTATTATACTGATGTATCACAGAGTTTTTAATACATTCGCCTACTGAATAATCTTGATTATACCTAAACAATGGCAATTATAATAAAGCTGCTATAAATATGTGGATGCCAGTTTTTATATGTACATAAGTCTTCAACTTATTTGGGTAAATAGCTAGGAGTGGGACTACTGAATCATATGCTAGATTTCTAAATTTGGGTTGCCTTTTACATTTTTTAATAATGTTCTCTGACGTACGAAAGCTTTCAACTTTTATGAAATTCAATTTTTTCCTTTTCTTTTGTTGCTTGTGCTTTGGTGTCACAATGAAGAACTCATTATGTATTTCTAAGTCATGAAGATTTATACCTGTCAGTTCAGTTCAGTCGCCCAGTCGTGTCCAACTCTTTGCGACCCCATGAATCGCAGCACGCCAGGCCTCCCTGTTCATCACCAACTCCCGGAGTTCATTCAGACTCACGTCCATCGAGTCTGTGATGCCATCCAGCCATCTCATCCTCGGTCGTCCCCTTGTCCTCCTGCCCCCAATCCCTCCCAGCATCAGAGTCTTTTCCAATGAGTCAACTCTTCGCATGAGGTGGCCAAAGTACTGGAGTTTCAGCTTTAGCATCATTCCTTCCAAAGAANCCAGCCATCTCATCCTCAGTCGTCCCCTTCTCCTCCTGCCCCCAATCCCTCCCAGCATCAGAGTCTTTTCCAATGAGTCAACTCTTCGCATGAGGTGGCCAAAGTACTGGAGTTTCAGCTTTAGCATCATTCCTTCCAAAGAAATCCCAGGGTTGATCTCCTTCAGAATGGACTGGTTGGATCTCCTTGCAGACTCTCAAGAGTCTTCTCCAACACCACAGTTCAAAAGCATCAATTCTTTGGCGCTCAGCCTTCTTCACAGTCCAACTCTCACATCCATACATGACTACTGGAAAAACCATAGCCTTGACTAGATGGACCTTAGTTAGCAAAGTAATATCTCTGCTTTTGAATATGCTATCTAGGTGGTCATAACTTTTCTTCCAAGGAGTAAGCATCTTTTAATTCATGGCTGCAGTCACCATCTGCATTGATTTTGGGGCCCAAAAATATAAAGTCTGACACTGTTTCCACTGTTTCCCCATCTATTTCCCATGGAGCGATGGGACCGGATGCCATGATCTTCGTTTTCTGAATGTTGAGCTTTAAGCCAACTTTTTCGCTCTCCTCTTTGACTTTCATCAAGAGGCTTTTTAGTTCCTCTTCACTTTCTGCCATAAGGGTGGTATCATATGCTACTGGAGGTCAGTGGAGAAATAACTCCAGAAAGAATGAAGAGATGGAGCCAAAGCAAAAGCAATACCCAGCTGTGGATGTGACTGGTGATAGAAGCAAGGTCTGATGCTGTAAAGAGCAATATTGCATAGGAACCTGGAATGTCAGGTCCATTAATCAAGGCAAATTGGAAGTGGTCAAACAGGAGATGGCAAGAGTGAACGCTGACATTCTAGGAATCAGTGAACTAAAATAGACTGGAATGGGTGAATTTAACTCAGATGACCATTATATCTACTACTGCAGGCAGGAATCCCTCAGAAGAAATGGAGTAGCCATCATGGTCAACAGAAGAGTCTGGAATGCAGTACTTGGATGCAATCTCAAAAACGACACAGCAGTCTTAATGCTGTGTAATTCCCTTCTGGTGATGGGAAAGGGGATGTTGAATAAATGCTAACAATAATAGAATCTCCCATATCCGGTAATAACACTTCTGTTAAAAAAAAAAAAAAGCCATAATATATTATCATGTGTGCATGGAGGTTGCAACATTATTTTCGATCGTAAAAACATTAGAAGCCACCTGGAATAGAGGAATAGTTGAATATATTTTAGTGTAACCTGACAATGGAATATTTTGGTTTTTCTCCTGAGCATTGTGATGTTGCCTACTCAGTTATATAAACATCTTTCTAATGTATGGGCATCTCAAGAGTGTATAAGAAACTTCTGACACATTTTCATCCTCCAAATCATGAATAGGTCACACATTCAAACCTGGTACTGGAGAAGTTTCCTTTAAATATGGAAAAATAATAACAACAACAGTAATAATTAGTGCAGGGCAATATTGTATCATGATTCATATCAACTATTAATGCCAATTTTTTTTAAATCTATTTTCACATGTATCTTATTTCAGTGATAGCTTGAGCTGAAAAGCATTGATCTCCTAAAAACTCTAACAGGCTTAAAACTTTAATTTGCCAATCCATCAGCTATTACTTATAATTTTGATGGTCCAGCAGACTTTAAAAGTAGTATTTTCTTCCATAATATTATTTACATCATATGGTTGTATATGCTTTGGAGTTCTCAGACTATGCATTTCCCATAAAAATTCAAATCAATAAAAAATAACTGGATACTTACTATGCATCTAGTTATGTGCTAGAAACTGTAAAGAATATATTTAAAAGATATTTGCCCTTGAAGAGCTGATATAACATTTCACAAGAATGTTACAGAAAAACACAAATATAATACAGTACTATATTAGCTATTTCACTATATCTGACAAGTCAAGGCAAACGAGCTTTGAAATGGTATTTTATTTTCTCTCACTTTGCATTCATTTTGTAGCACTAAGGTCTCCTCTTCTGAATATATGTCAATCTACTACAGTTTACATTATATTAAAATAATCCAAATAAAACTTTTCCTAACAAACTGTAAGCACTTCTACACCAACTTATTTCTGTCTTGTTTACATATTGAGTATGCAATAGAACTGAATAAATACTTAAATTGAAGTGCAGTAAAATTGGTGCTGACTCTACTGACTCGAATTACAAAAGGACACCAGAAAGGATGATAGACAGTAGTGTTTCTTCCTGCCCCAGCATGTTTTGAATATCCTTCCTCGGTGTAAGGAAGTTCCCACTTTTTAACCCCTGCCTTACCAGGGTATTGATAGAAAATACCCGTGCAGTTGGAAGCAGTCCCAAAACTCAATCAGACATTCCAGTAGGAAACCTCAGTGAGCAATGTGAGGGCCTACAGAGCATGGCTTTCTAGTGAGGGTGGAGGCAGCAGCATGTCCAGCTCTCAGCCACAAAGCAGCTTGAGTGTGTTCCTGGTGCAAAATGGCAGCAGGGAAAATTGTAATCTAGCAGCAGCAGCAGCAGTTTCCCTTCAGACAATTCTACAATGTGGTTTGGGCATTGTTCCTGGTCATTTAGCCTTGAGTCTTGTGCTTCAAATCTCCAATAGCCCTGAGAGCTTCTCATTATCCTTTTAAAGGAACTCCTTTTCAGTTTAGTTCACCCAGACTCCTTTTCAGTTGTTTTCAGTTAAGAGCGTTAGCTGATGCAATTCTAAGAGTCACTGATACAATATAAATTAAGATTGATATTTTTCTGTATATGTGGGAAATAGGGGTAATTCTAGTTATCGGAAGGACTACATTGGGGAGAAATTTACGTGGTAGGAGATGGACTAGGATAAGTTACAACCAACACTCAAAGATCCATTCCCTGAAATCCTGCCATTCCTGAGATAGGCAAGTTAATGTGAATAAATCAGCCTTCCAAACACTCCAGTCTCATGCAGGGAGAAACTAAATGGTTTATTTTTCTTATTTCAACCACTATTCCCAAGACGTGCTTATATGCAGGAACTCAATAGCAAAAATTGTGCAAGGACAGAAACAATAACATTTCTGAGGGTCTGTGTGGCCAAACATATCCTATGTGTGCTGGGTTTTTATTTAAATAGTGTGGTGCACATTTTGTTTTCTCAGCTGCAGTCTGTTGTACTGGAGTAATTTGACTTTCAGTTTATGAGTGATTCTAAAGTACCACTGGAGTGAATCCACTAGCTCTTGCCAATGATGAGGGACAATAATCTTCTGAACAGTGGTTTCTCAAGCCTGGCTGTACATTGGTATATCCATCAGGAGATTTTTTTAAAAACACTGAGACCTGGGTCTCATTACTAAAGATTCTAACTTGATGGTTCAGAAGTGTGGCCTGAGCACTAGGATTTCTCTCTTTTGCCAGATGTTTCTCATGTGAGCCCACGCTCAGAACCACAGATCTAGACCCTGGCTAATCCACAGATTAGACATGTGGTCTGGTCTAAAAATATGTTTTAAATATATCATCTCAGGTATCACCTCTGTACTACTAAATCAGTATCTACATCTTTAAAAGGTCCCAAATGAACTGTACAAACACCAAATTTTGAGAAGCATTGGCCTAGACTATTTTCACATCATTTGGGCCATTCAATAAAATTCCATAATCATTACTGATCAATAAAAATTGTTCTTTCACCTGTCTTTTCATTCCTTTCCCTTCTTCCTTCCTCCTCCATCCTCTCCCACCCCTTCCAGTGTTGTTTGAAGCATCCTGAGCAAGTGTTTCTCTTCAGGTTAATAATGTGTATGCCTGGGATTTGTTTTAAAAGTCCACCTTTCTCTGGAAATTGACCATTTCACAACTAAACTGACTGTGGCTCAAGATATTGAGTGCACAATGAAGCATAAGTTAATGCTAACCACAGGAGCATAAGTTAATGCTAACCACAGGAGTGACATGTGACGAAAACATTACTGATGAAGTACATTTTGCATATAAAGGATTTTTAATTTTGAAGTGGAAAAAACTCATATGCAACATTCTGACTTTGTTAAATTAACAACAATATGATCATTTGAGATTTTTACAAAATGAAGTAACAAGCCCCTTGAAATTTGAAAGTAGTTATATTTGCAGTGTTCCACAGCAAGGGAAAAAGACCCTGATGCTGGGAAAGATTGAAGGCAGGAAGAGAAGAGGATGACAGAGAATGAGATGGTTGGATGGCATCACNTATCAAAGCCTCTCTAGAGGCATGTCTGGGTTTCAAAGTACCCTTTCATTATAAACACCATGAGATGACACAAACCTGGCAGTAAAAGTGTCCCCAGCAGAAATTAATATTGCCTACCTAAGCAGAGGGACTGACTCATTGGAAAACACCCTGATGCTGGGAAAGATTAAAGGCAGGAGGAGAAGGGGACAACAGAGGATGAGATGGCTGGATAGCATCACCAACTCAATGGACATGAGTTTGAGCAAGCTCCAGGAGATGGTAAAGGACAGGGAAGCCTGGCGTGCTGCAGTCCATGGGGTCACAAAGAGTTGGACACAACTGAGCGACTGAACTGAACCGAAGCAGAGGGACACAGAATACACTGGAGGTATCTCTAAGACCCCTTTTGAAAGTATGTTGCCACTTGTAATTTCCTAACACATTTAACCAATCTGGGAATAGCTTGACTTGGATGAAATGGTTGTTAATTTCAACAAAAATCAGTGAGCCACGTTTTTTATGAGTTTTGTGGAGTTATACTGTCATAGTCTCACCTCATACTCTATACTGTATTGATACATTTATTGTGAATTTCAGAGGTCTTCTTTGGTCTTTTCTTGTGTTTGTTAATATTAGTCCTCCTTCTCTCTGAAATAAAAGTAGTTTCACATTTTGCCTCTAGCAGTTATAGCACCCAGAGCAAAGTTCACACTGGAAAACATGATCAGTTCTTCCAAGAGCACTGTAGGCCTTCCCAGAAGTCTTGTCATTATTTTAGCTGCTTCCATCTAATGATATGGGAAATTTTTATAATATGTTGCATTAGCATTTTTCAAAAAAAAAAAATCCCACTCATTTTACTCCAGAAAGACATTAAGCTGTTTCTGCATTCAAACAACTCTTAAGGCAAAAGTTCAGTATACCCCAAACTTAACTCATTTTACAGTTTAATTCCCTAAATGTCACTCACCTCAATTTTTGTTGCTCCCAAAAGGTAAAATTTCTTTTGTGCAACTTTAGAAAATATTCTTTTATAAAAAAAAAAATCTTTTTTTGGCAACCAAGTAATAGGTATAGCTAAAGCTTCCCAAGGAGTTTCTACGGTATATGAAAATGAGATTTGTACATCTGTAGTCTGAGTTTGGATTTCTGGCTTAACTACATTATTATAACTCGAGACTTCTGTATTACTGTTGTTGTTACTGAACTTTTTCTGGGACATTCAGATATATAATTAAAATATATGTGATGGAAGAATCAAATCTATAAGCAGTTGTTGGAGAATGATGACCTAAAAAAGGAAAATAGGTATAGTCATTTCAGGAAGACAAGGTGGGTTGGGGCAAGTTCCTGTCTTTAAAAATTACAGTTGATCCACACCAGGTCAGAGGCACCAACTCTGAGAAGTCAAACAATCCACGAGTAACATACAGTCAGTGTTCCATATTGCTGGTTCGACACTCTTGGATTCAGTTAACCGTTGATTGTATAGTACTATAGTATTTACTACTGAAAAAAGTCTGAGTACTGGACTCATGAAGTTCAAATCCCTATTGTTCAAGGCTCAACTGTAGGGTATTTTAAGATGTTATATATCAGGGGATTCTAGAATCCGTTTCACTAATGACGATAAATACAATCAGCTAGATAGTTTAGACAAACGAAACTAGGGGTATGGCTACTGTACACATACTAATGTACACATCACTGGATATGGGAAAAGCTGAAAGTTCAGGGACAAATGGATGGGCAATTTCCAAGTTCACAGTTAAGTTCATGGAAAGTTGAAAAGTAATCAGCAATGCCAACTACAAAAAAATGCATCTGATAGAAATGAGCTGTGGTGGAAATTTTAAGAGACAGTGGTCATCTCAGGTGGGGATTAAACTTAACTACATTATGAAGACCAATAGCCTAAATTAAGCTAATTTCCACTGGGACCACCCTAGCTCAGGCCCTCTCTATCGGTTCCTCTGCAAAATGCTTTTCAGTGCTTACTGTCTTCTGATGACACTCCACTCCATTGTGTTTCTCCGAGGATATTTTCAGGGATGTGCCAACAGCAGGGCGGGCAGGAACGGCCCACTCAGGCGTAGGCACTAAGCAAATCGACTGAAAGTAAAACAATAAAACCAACTAAAACTGAGTCTACTTTTTAATATCCCTGTGAGTCAGTGAGTCAAAGCAATGTCAGTGACAAACTACTTCTCTCACCGCAAAAACAAAACAAAGCAAAACACCTTTTCTCACTCTAAGCCCTACACAATTGCTGTGAGTACTGCTGAGTTTCAGTGTTATCAACATGAGCTTCAAATTAGCACATTTATATTGTTTATCCTTTAATAAACATTTGCTACATGGAAGTTAATTCAGACAATCCCCAGTTATACAGTCAATACACTAAATGTGTTTATCACATAAGTAAATTGGTAGTGATTCAATACTGTTCAAGCTCACTTCAGGAGCAGTTTATGTCCTCAGCTCCTCCGGCACTACACCTTCTCACATTTAAATGCAAGCCGTTCTTGCTTTGCATGATATCGAAACCATGAACAAGCCATCATGGTCTTGTCTTTTGAACTAAAATGCTTGTTCCCGAGTTAATGATTGGGAAATGTGAAGAGGTAGAAACAAAGAAAAGCTATTGGGCTGGGGGACGCATAACAATTTAGACGATAATTCTGCCACCTAGCAGAATCACTTCCCCACTAGGAAGTTACCCGAAAGAAAAAGGTCTGATACACATTCCTAAGTTGTTTTCTACAGGAAGCAGACCCCCTCTAGATGAAAACTGATGGCCACAAGAACACAGACCTTAGACTAGCTGAAACCAGAAGGCTGATGATGCCTGAAACTTCACCTTGATGCCAGCCAATCCGAGAACTGTCCACAAGCTGATCACGCCCTGCTCTTTGAACACCATAAAACCCCTCACTCCCTCCTCCAGAGTGCATCACACAGTTTTGAAGGCATCAGCCTGCTCCGGCCCCCTTTGCCTGGCAAAGAAGAAAAACCTACTCTATTCTACTTCACCCAAAACTCTCTCTGTGTTTCTATTCAGCACCAGTGAACAGAGGCCAAGTTTTGGCAGCAATATTGTGGGATTGAGAAACAACCACACAAGCAGAAACCGTGCAAAACAATCTTCATAATCAGTGAGGGAAAGTATGATTCTTCTGTGACTTTTAAACTTTTTGACTGAAATGTTTAAAAGATCTTATTATGGGCTATGAATGAAGAATAGTAAAACTGATACTTAGTAAGCTGCAATTAGTCAAGGCTATGGTTTTTCCAGTGGTCATGTATGGACATGAGAGTGGGACTGTGAAGACAGCTGAGTGCTGAGGAATTGATGCTTTTAAACTGCGGTGTTGGAGAAGACTCTTGAGAGTCCCTTGGACTGCAAGGAGATCCAACCAGTCCATTCTAAAGGAGACTGGTCCTGGGTGTTCTTTGGAAGGAATGATGCTGAAGCTGAAACTCCAATACTTTGGCCACCTCATGCGAAGAGTTGACTCATTGGAAAAGACTTTGATGCTGGGAGGGATTGGGGGCAGGAGGAGAAAGGGTCGACAGAGGATGAGATGGCTGGATGGCATCACTGACTTGATGGATGTGAGTTTGAGTGAACTCTGGGAGATGGTGATGGACAGAGAGGCCTGGTGTGCTGCAATTCATGGGGTCACAAAGAGTCGGACATGACTGAGCGACTGAACTGAACTGAAGCTGCAATTTAAAACAGTGGAAACGGCATGAATTAAAAGGTGCTTTATTTGTTTAAAAGTATCAAAATGGTATAGATGAACTTATTTGTAAAGCAGAAATATAATCATGGATGTAGAGAACAAGTTTATGATTACCAAGAGCGGAAAGGGAGTGGGATGGATTGGGAGATTGGGATTAACACATAAACACTACTGTGTATGAAACAGATAACTAATAAGAACCTACTCCATAGCACAGGGGACACTACTCTGTGGTGACCTAAATAGGAAAGAAATCCAAAAAAGAGGGGACATATGTATGCCTATAGCCAATTCACTTTGCTGCACAGCAGAAATTAATATTAACATTGGAAAGCAAGTATATGCCAATAAAAAATTTTTTTAAGTATCAAAAGTACTTTAAATGGCACTGGAATTCTTGTCCTAGCACTGATGATCTGAAATGAGCATTTCTGTCTATGCCTTGACAAACTGTTATACTCCTTCCTAAGTTTGGATGAGCTTCCAACATTTTTTCTTTTGCTTTTTTAGTGTCATGAAATATCTCCAAGAGTTCCTTTAATGTGCAGTTTTTAACTGGTGCCACTTCCTCTGGGGCATCTTTATATTTTTTCATCACAGCCACTTGCCTCATTAATGTCAGTAAATTCACCTTCACTGAGTTTCTCTGGCTGCGTATCTAGAGTCTTAAATGATGCAGTGTCAACATTTGCATTGTCAGCTGTTTCTTCTATGATCTCTGTTCAGATTAGATCTGGATTTCACATCCAGCATTATTTTCATTTCTTCATAGCACTTTCATCTTTGCCAGCCAACTTCCCCTTTGATTATCCGTTTTTGTAACTGTCATGTGGATTTTCACTGGACAACAAGAACACAACACAACCACACATTTCACTGTCTGTGCATGGGCTGACATTCACAGTGGTGAATTACCAAAGACCTTTAAAAAAGCGTCATGATTGGTCACTCACCGTGATCTGTACCTATTATTTATACTGTGACTTGTGGACTGAAGAGCCCACAGTGTAGGTCATGCAATTCATCATAGTTAATACACTAAACTAGTAACTGAAGTTTGAACCTCATCATGGAAGGGCTGGTGTATTTAACTAAGTTGTGACGACTAATATTTGTCTCCATGGGGACTGTACAAAGCAAGAACTGCCTACAGTAGATTCTCAAAGAGAGTATAGTGATTATAAAGAGAAACAGAACCTGTCACTTGAATTTTGTTATCCTGTGTTTTATGACTATGACTGCTTCTAGCTCCTGAACTAGCCATGTATCTTTGGAACACACTGTTCCAATTTCAAGGACTGCACGCTTAGGTCCACTTGGAAAACCCTCATTCCTGTTTAAGAGTTAACTCAAAGCTCAACTGTTTCAGGTATTTTTCATAGAACTAGAATAATTTTAAAATCCATATGGAAACAGAAAAGACCCCCAATATCCATATCCAAAACGATCTTGGGGAAGACGAACAGAGCTGGAGGAATCATGCACCCTGACTTCAGACTATACAACCAAGCCACCATCATCAAAACAGTATGGTACTGGCACAAAAACAGACACACAGATCAAGAGAAAAGAATAGAGAGTCCAGACATAAATCCAAAAACTTATGGTTAATTAATCTATGACAAAGGAGACAAGAATATATAATGGGGAAAAGATAGGCTTTTCAATAAGTGATACTGCATAAACTGGACAGGTACATGTAAAAGAATGAAATTAAAACATTCTCTAACACCATACACAAAAATAAAATGGATTAAAAACTTAAATCTAAGACTGGATACTACTAAACTCAAGAGGAAAACACACGCAGAGCACTCCTTGACATAAATTGTAGCAATATGTGTGTGTGTGTGTTTGTGTGTATTGCTCTGTCTATGGTAAAGGAAGCAAAAGCAAAAATAAACACATAGGACTTAAATAAAAGCTTTTGCACAGCAAAGGAAACCATTGACAAAAAGACACCCTAGTAAATGGGGGAGAATACTTGAAAATAATATGACCAATAAGGGATTAGTATCCAAAGTATATTAACAGTTCATACATCATAATATAAAAGAAAACTGATTTTTAAATGGTCAGAAGACACATACAGATGGCAACAGGCACATGAAAAGATGTTCAATATCACAAATCAGAGAGATGCAAATCAAAATTATAATGAAGTATCACCTCACACCTGTCAGAATGGCTATCATCAAAAAGATAACAAATAAATAATGTTGGCAAGTATGGAGAGAAAAGGGGACCAGTGTACACTGTTGGTGGAAATGTAAATTGGTACAGCCACTATGGAAAACATTTTGGAAGTTCCTCAAAAAACTAAAAATAGAGCTACCATATGATCCAGCAGCTCCATTCCTGGGTATATATCCAAATAAAAACACTAATTCAAAAAGATTTCACATGTACCCCAATGTTCCCAGCAGCATTGTTTACAATAGCCAAGGTATGTAAACAACTTAAGTGTCCAACAAACAAATGGATAAAGTAGTATACACAATGGTATACTACTCAACCATAAAAAAGCATGAAATTCTGTCATTTGCAACAACACAGATGGACCCGGAGGGTGCTATGCTTAGTGAAATAATGCATACAGAAAAAGACAAATACTATATGTTATCATTTAAATGTGGCATCTAGGGCTTCCCTGGTGCTCAGTGGGAAAGAATCCACCTGCCAGTGCAGGAGACAGAGGTTCAATCTGTGGTCCAGGAAGATTCCACATGCCACGGAGCAACTAAATCCATGCCCCAGAACTAGTGAGCCTGTGCTCTGGAGACCAAGAGCTGCAACTACTGGCACCCGCCCACCCACCTTAGAGCTCATGCTCTGCAACAGGAGAAGTCGGTGCAATGAAAAGTCCATGCATCAAAAGTAGAGAGGAGCCCCCACTTGCCACAGCTAGAGAAAAGCCCTCACAGCAACGGAGACCCAGCACAGGCAGAAATAAATACATAAAGTTATAAAATAAATAAATGTAGAATCAAAAAAAAATAGAGAAATTAAGGAAACACAAAAATATATTCTCTATAATTACTATTCATCTGGCTTAAAACATGGTATTTAATCCTGATACTTTCATGAGTCCACAAATACTATATGAAAGTATCTTAAATCTTTTTAAATTTTTAGTATTTTAGCTTACAACATGGAATATAAAGATTTGCCAAGTGGGGAAATTTTAGAATCTTGATAACAGTTTTTAAAACCAACAGACACTTTTTGGATACACAGGTATTATTCCACTAGATTTAAATCAAACATTCCCTAGTGTTTTTTCTATCTTCCCACCATGTTACAATATCAGGGCTCAGATAAGTTCTTTCCTGCTCAAAGCTTCTGTCACCTCCATACTTCTCCATCTTAAGAGACTCACACCATATAACCATTATCCCTTTGGTAACTGTCTTTCCCAGGAGATGTTAATTTCAGGGAATGGAAGGTGCTGTTTATTGCTATATTCTCAGGTAGGATCTCAATAAATTTGTTGTAAGAACAAAATAATCAACTAACAATCAGTGATATCCAAATGTGTATTTTAGTCACTAAAGTTATAATAAAATTTCTCTCAATCTGGAAACAATAATTTATAGGAACTCTTTTATAAAAAAGAATTCATTTCAGCTCAGTCGTGTCCGACTCTTTGCAACCCTGACCCCATGAACCGCAGCACGCCAGGCCTCCCTGTCCATCACCAACTCCCAGAGTCCACCCAAGCCCATGTCCATCAAGTCGATGATGCCATCCAACCATCTTATCCTCTGTCATCCCCTTCTCCTCCTGCTCTCAGTCTTTCCCAGCATCAGCATCTTTTCCAATGAGTCAATTCTTCACATCAGGTGGCTAACGTACTGGAGTCTCAGCTTCAACATCAGTCCTTCCAATGAATATTCAGGACTGATGTCCTTTAGGATGGACTGGTTGGATCTCCTTGCAGTCCAAAGGACTCTCAAGAGTCCTCTCCAACACCACAGTTCAAAAGCATCAATTCTTCAGCGCTCAGCTTTCTTAACAGTCCAACTCTCACATTAGAAACTAATTTATAAATCTACCCATTTTTAATTACGGGTCTCTCTGATAAATGTTAGAAGTAGAAAAAAAGCAACCAGAAAGGAAAAATCTTGCTGTGTTTGTTTAAATTTGAAGACTGTGCTTCTCAGCACAAAATAAAAATAAGAATTTTCTCTTCTTATTATCATCTGTGAAAATCACACAACACAGGTCAAGAGGGTATAACCCAGAATATAACTTAAAAGGACTCCTTATTTTGAGTGTCATGAATATTTTATTCAAGATTTTTGACATATTTCATATGAGTCCATTCCAATCTTTTATGTTTTCCTTGATTATAGTTTCTCTTACCTGACTACACTCTTTGGTGATGATAATGAGAATGATGACTGTTAGTTTTCTGGAATACTTTCTGCGAATTCACATTAGAATTTGTTAAAAGATTTTCCTATTTTTCCATATCAGAGATTATTTTTTATCCCCTATTCTCTTCCAATAATAAAAAATATTCTTTACATATCAAGCTGCAAGAGTCTAAACTGGAGGCATCATTACCCTTATTGATGTCATTCAATAAAATTTTATGGAAGAACTTAACTAAATTAACACATGGTACAGACAAAGAGTAAATATCCCTTTATGAGTTTTTAGGCAAGGATAAGAGATTAGATTTTCAATTATACAACAGCTGCATGCAAATGTCATGAGAGAAATAGATCAAATACCTTGACAAATCAAAGGATACTTGTACCTTCCTCCTCCACGCTATGAACGTCTCCTCTGGTCACGACTCTGAACTACTATGTCAGTTAAAAACTGCTGCCAAGGAATACAAATCCCGGGCTTCCCAGGTGGTTCAGTGGTAAACAATCCTCCTGCCAATGCAGGAGATGTGGGTTTAGTCTTTGGGTCCGAAAGATCCCCTGGAGAAGGAAATGGCAACCCACGCCAGTATTCTTGCCTGGGAAATCCCATGGACAGAGAAGCCTGGTGGGCTACAGTCCATGGGGTCAAAAAGAGTCAGACATGATTTAGTGACTGAACAACAGTAATACAAACCCCAGCCCAAAAGCTGATGTAAGCAAATCGTGTGTTGTGTCTCACTCGCATCCTGAGATGTTCAGAGATAAGTTGGTGGTGATATTAGTTCAACAGTTCAAGAATGTCAGCTCTCAAGTCTCTGCATTTTTCTGGGTCCTTCCCTCATGATAGCTTTGTGGTCATAAGATACATGCTCCACATTTAGAACTCATCCACAGTACATTTAGAAAGAAGAAGGGTAAAAAGACATACACCCAGTAAATCTGGCTCCTTTGTAAAGAACTTTCCCAGAAGTCTCACTTCCACTTTCAAATCAGTGGCTACAATTGACTTATGTGACTATTGTTATCATCAAAGGCTATGAGGATTGTGTTTTGAATTGAATATACTGCTGCCCTGCCCAAACTATCTGAATTCTCTGAGTATGAAAAAGAAAATGACTCTTGGGTAGGACATATCATATCTATATTTTTCACTCTTTCCCTAAAATGAGTCTTCCTTACATGCTGCTTCTACTGAGTCTTCTCCTTGGCTTCATGATTCTCTACTAACATCAATATGTTTGAGAAATATGTGTGTGTGGTGTGTGTGTGGTTGTGTGAGAGTGAAGAGAGTATGGCATGTGGGTGTGTAAGTATAGCTATGGGTGCATGTGAATGAATTACTTTCTGGTCCACAGTAACACAAAGTTCATAACACAATGAAAAATAAATAAATCTGGGAGAACTCTTTTTCTTTACAAGAAAGTACACCAATGATATTTTATCCCTTAAATTTGTATGCAAGGTTAGAAGTAAATGATCAATTCATTCTCTTCCTTTGCCTGTGAAAGAAAGATTATCCAAACTAATCTTGAAAGCTGCAAATGATAGACTTTGACACACAGACTAAGGGTACCTGAAATTATTAGTAAAGCTTAATATCAGGTAAGATATTTGACTTGTTGGTCTGATTTAAAAATCTGATTGTGTTGTCTTAAACACATAGACATTAGAGGACCACAGAAATCTACAATTATGCCAAAACTTTGAAATCACTGAAGACATTATGAGTCAAATTCAGGGAAACCTATTAATAAGGTAGCAATTTTTCTTTAACTAGAAGTGTTAGTAGATGTCCAAAGACCCATGCTTATCATTATTAAAGAAGTTGTAGAAGTATAAAGTAGTCTTGAATACAGACAACACACAAAAGAAGAGTCACGTGTCTTGATTTTACATTTACTTATTTAAATCAATTCTCTAGTAATGGTTATATCTGGAAGAAGTCTAAAATTGCCCACCCAAAGTTCTCAGCTCCTCTGTATTCAATAAAATACCAAACTAGGTACTGTTCTGAAGGAATTTTGAATATGTAATTAAAGTCTCAAGTCAGTTGATCTGAATATGAAAAATTATTTGGTTGAGAAAGATGATGCAATTGCATGAGCCCTTTATAAGCAGAAGAGAAAGGCAGAAAAAGTAGTCAGATAGACTCAAAGTCTAAGAAATATTCAATACACCATTGTTAGTTTGAAGATGGGTGTGGACATATGAGAAGCAGTACAAGAAGTGGCATTTAGGAGCAGAGAGCCACCCACAGCTAGCAACCAGCAAGGAAACATAAACCTCAGGCCTACAGCTTCAAGGAACTGATTCTGCCGACAAGAAGAATAAGCTGGAAGCAGATTTTTCTGCAGATCCCCCAAATACAGCCCATCAAGACAACATCTTGACTTCAGCCTTTGGAGACCCTAAGAAGAAAATTCAGCATGTTGGGTTTCTTATAGGCAGAACTATAAGCTAATAAATTTGTGTTGCTCTAAGGCCTGATGCTAAAGCTGAAACTCCAGTACTTTGGTCACCTCGTGTGAAGAGTTGACTCATTGGAAAAGACCCTGATGCTGGGAGGGATTGGGGGCAGGAGGAGAAGGGGACGACAGAGGATGGGATGGCTGGATGGTATCACTGACTCGATGGACATGAGTTTGAGTAGACTCCATGAGTTGGTGATGGACAGGGAGGCCTGGCGTGCTGCGATTCATGGGGTCACAAAGAGTCAGACACGACTGAGTGACTGAACTGAACTCAAACTGTTTTATACTTGGCAATTTGTTACAAAGTAATAGAAAGCTAATATAGACTTTGGTATGGGGTGCTCCCAGAACAAATACACAGAAAATGGCAGTAGCTCTGGGATTAAGCACTGAGTGGAAGCCGAGAGGGGTTTGAAGAGAACCCTAAGGAGCACTACCGAGGAAGCCTGAGTTGCCATGAACAAACTGTTAGCTGACCCACAGATGTCTACACAGGACTGGGGAGGGCTCAGAATGAAGCAGGAAACATTATTAAAACTACAGAAAGAGGATCATTATCATATTGTGGCAGAAATATAAACAGAATTTTGTCCTGAATTTATGTGCAAGGCAAACTTTTTTTTTTTTTTCATTTGGCTGCACTGGGTCTTAGTTGCAGCATGTGGAGGGAGTTAACCTGGGTCTCCTGAATTGGGAGCACACAGTTCTAGCCACTGGACCCCCAGGAAAGTCCCTGGAAAGCAAAATTTCTAAATAATAAACATAGCTATTTGTATGCATAGATTTCCAAGCAAAGTGTTGGAGATGCTGCCTGGATTTTTACTTCCTGTTTATAGTAAAAAGTGGGAAGAAAAAAAAGAAAAGTGAGAAGAAAGAGACAAATTGAAGAAAGAACAGTAAACAAAAAGGAACTAGGACTTGATCTGAGAAATCCTCAGCCTATCCTATGACAAAAAACTGCTAAAATTAATAAATTGCTTCTGAAAGTGTAACAGAAAAAAAGCTTGTGTGGCTGGGCACCCCTTTGCTCAAATCTTGGAAATATCAAAAAGGTCACAATATTAAGTCACAAGAAAGTAAGGATTTGCTTCATAGATCTTCTTAAAATGGGGGGTTTTCAGAAAGCTTAAGGGTATTATCCATCAACCATTTCAACAGAAGCCAAAGATGGAGAAGAGATTATCTCAAAATGTGTTGTGAACTTGAGATTTGTCCACAAGATGAATCCCTGTGCCAAGGAAGACCCACAAGATTCTTGAGAAATCTATGTCAACAGAAATACTGCTAGCATAGACCAAAAAATATATATATTACAAAATGAAAGGAGGTTATTGGACCCCCTGAAATTCTACTGACAGGAATGGGCCAAGAGCCCAGAGAGAGAACTGAGAGCTCAGTGGGGAGAGCTGAGAGCTCAGTGGGGAGAGCTGAGAGCCACAGAGATTTCTTTCCAGGCTTTAAAACCTAAATAAGTCTGCCTAGATGGATTTCAAAACTTCTTTGAACTAAAAACTCCCTTTTATTTTCCTTCCCTACCCCCAGTTTTGAGCCATAATGTCTGCAGCTATTGTCTTCTTGATGCCCCACCATTTTATGTTTGAAGCAGATTAGCTGTTTATTTGGGCGTCCTTGGTAATTCAAATGTAAAAAATCTGCCTGCAATGTGGGAGACTCGTGTTCAGTCCCTGGATTGTGAAGATCCCCTGGAGAAGGAGATGTTTATTTAGTATCACAGATAAACAGATGATACGAACTGTGCCCAGGAGCCTCATCGGCACTGATTCAGATGCTTTAAATAATGAGATTTTAAATTTTGAGATGATATTGTGTTGGAATGAGACTTTCAGAAATCTTGAAATGAGATGAATATATCTTACATGCAAAATGGACGTGAATCTTTGTGGGGACAAGTAGACTGAAGTAGATAAAACTATGGTCCTTCAAGGTATCCTGTCCTAATCACCAGGACCAATGAATATGCTATTATAGCACTACCATGATTACATCATGTTGTATAGCATGGTTGACCTTAAAATAGGGAGATGAGAATAAATGCTAAATGGACCCAAGATCTAAATGTATCAATAAAAAATAAAACCAGAGCATTACCAAAAAGAAATTCCTTTATAATTTGCAGTGAAGAAAGCCTAACTATGACTCAAAGGCTGAAAGTAATAAAGAGAAAAAAAATTTTTTTAATATATTTTTTAAAAATTGAGAGATTACACAAAGCCCTAATGTAATTTAATCTAATCCTAAAAGAAAAATTGTCTAGCTGGTGGCCAAGTAGAGGGCTTCCCAGGTGGCGCTAGTGGTAAAGAATTTGCCTGCCAATGCAGGAGACATGAGACACAGGTTCGATCCCTGGGTTGAGAAGATCCCCTGGAGGAGAGCATCAAAGCCCTAATGTAATTTAATCTAATCCTAAAAGAAAAATTGTCTAGCTGGTGGCCAAGTAGAGGGCTTCCCAGGTGGCGCTAGTGGTAAAGAATTTGCCTGCCAATGCAGGAGACATGAGACACAGGTTCGATCCCTGGGTTGAGAAGATCCCCTGGAGGAGAGCATGGCAACCCACTCCAGCATCCTTGCCTGGAGAATCCCAGGGACAGAGGAGCGTGACGGGCTACAATCCATAGGGCAGCAAAGAGTCGAACAAGACTGAAATGATTTAGCACTCACACCAAGGGGAAAGTCAGGAGAATGGTTCAACATGCCTTTGATCACTTTGAAGATGAAATGGCATGATCCAAGGCAGGCAGATAACCTCTAGAAGCTGAGAACCACCTCCAGCCAGCATCCCCCACTGTTAACAATCTGAATAAGCCTGGAAACAGATCATCTCCCCAACAAAAGCACCATATAAAAACCTATGGTAGTTGCCTCTTTAATTTCAACCTTGTGAGACTAATCAGCTGAGCCCTCCTGGTTTTTTGACTCATATAACAATAAGTTGTGTAATCAAATAATATATGAATGTTGTTTTAAGCCACTAAGTTTGTGGTAAATTGTTGAACAGCAATAGAAAACTAATATCATTTAAAAAAAAAAAAAGCTTTTGTAAAGACTTTTTGGCATCAGAAATCATCTTGCTATGGGAATGCTATTCATTTTAACCAAAAAGCAGATATATTTTCTCTGATTCAGACTGTGAAAATCATTTTTATATAAATCTAGAAGCAAAATATGAATCTTCAAAATTTCATTTTCAATTTGAAATTGTAAGTATAAAAATGAGAATTCAAATAAATAAATGGGTCAGTGAAGTAAAGCAGAAGTTTTTATTCCTAAACATTTTCTAGTTAATTAATTTAACAAATATTTTTGAGCGCCTACCATGTAGCAGACTCTTTAGGTACTATTAGTAATGGAAAAATAAACCACATATAGTTGCTATCTTCAAGAAGCTCAGGAGACAGATGAACAATAATCCCTATAATAATGACCAACATTTATTGGCTACAATTTCTATGCCAAATGTTATGCTAGGATTTTACCTATTCTTTTCAACAAACAGATGAGTCCATGACACAACAGATGAATATACTAGGCAACAGTTACAGTACAAAAGAAACTAGCAAACAGGGCTCATAAAGGAACTTTGAGCTGTTAAACTGAAGATTAAGGCCTCATAAGACAGGAGAAAGAGGAGCATTCAAAGTAGAGAAAATAGTGTGTAATAAGTCTTGAGAGCATGAAACAGTGAAGTTTATTTGTGAAAGTTATAGGTACACTCGGAGAAGGCAATGGCACCCCACTCCAGTACTCCTGCCTGGGAAATCCCATGGGCGGAGGAGCTGGTAGGCTGCAGTCCATGGGGTCGCAAAGAGTCAGACACGACTGAGCGACTTCACTTTCACTTTTCACTTTCATGCATTGGAGAAGGAAATGGCAGCCCACTCCGGTGTTCTTGCCTGGAAAATCCCAGGGACGGGGGAGCCTGTGGGCTACCGTCTATGGGGTCACACAGAGTTGGACACGACTGAAGAGACTTAGCAGCTTAGCAGCACAGGTACACTAGTTTGGCATGAGAAAAGATGGTAACATTGAAAAGACAGACAGCAATGGAAGAAGTTTTATGCTTAGCTAAGAAATTATAAACTTTTGTTAGCTGTCCCAAAATTGGACCTTTTACCCTTTGCCACCTACTTCCTTATTCTTGTGTTGAAAGAGGTTGACCTACCTTGAAGAGAATACAGACAAGAAAACCCCAGTGAAAAATTGCTCAGTGAACCTCAAAATGCTTGCATCTCAAAGACGGAGATCAGTTTTTCACTCTCTTCTTTCTCATCTGTTTTACTTTTTCCTTCTTTTAAGTAAGTAATCCAGGACCAAATCATTTAGCTGTATGTATTAGATTTCTAAAACTGTACACTCATTTTGAGCACTTACCTTAAAAGTTTTGCACAGAGAGGTTACACTATTTTCCTAAGTCCTGTAACTAGAAAGATGCTTATCCAGAATCTGGGTTCAAGCATTCCGACTATGTCTTAAGTTACTTTTGTAGTTTTCACATAATGATGTTTGACAATTAAAGTTTTTATATTTTATATGTAAAATATTTTAAGTATTTATAAAACCAGTAAAACTTTTAAGGTAAGTGCTCAAAATGAGTATACAGTTTTAGAAATCTAATACATACAGCTAAATGGTTTGGTCCTGGATTACTTGCCTAAAAGAAGAAAAAAGTAAAACAGATGAGAAAGAAGAGAGTGAAAAACTGATCTCTGTCTTTGAGATGCAAGCATTCCGAGGTTCTCTACTCAGTCAGAGTACCTTAGAGTTCTAGGTTGTACAAAGACAACAGACGTGTACCTTCTTCACAAAATCTTAGGGAATTTAAGAACATCATGCCCAGGAATAACATGAAAGCAGATTGAACTCTTCTTAAATCTGACCCAGCGGAAAACTTGCATCCAGATTTTTATATAAGATTTCCTGGCAACTATTACAATTTCTTCTCAACTTTCTTTTCTACATACACACACACACACACACACACACACACACCTTCCCATCGCTACAGTAATTCATATTTAATAGTGATGATCTATGATATTTGACAAATGAGTCTTGCAATATTTCCCTTTTGATTTTCCTATCTTTTAAAAAATACATTATTTCTTATTTAGGTTTTCTGCCCATTTTTGAGTGAGTTATTTGATTCTGTGTATTAATCTGGTAACCTGCAACCTTGCCAGATTCACTGATGTGTTCTAGTAGCTTTCTGATAGCATCTTTAGGATCTTCTATGCATAGTGTCATGTCACCTGAAAAAAGTGACAATTTAACTTCTTCAATTTGAATGTTCAACATTGCTAGTTATTAGAGAAATCAAAACTACAATGAGATATCACCTCACACCAGTCAGAATGGCTATCATCAAAAAATCTACAAATAACATGTTGGAGAGGGTGTGGAGAGAAGGGAAACCTCCTGCACTGTCGGTGGGAATGTAAATTGGTATAGCCACTATGGAGAACAGTATGGTGGTTCCTTAAAAAACTAAAAATAAAGCTACCATATGACCCTGCAATCCCACTCCTGGGCACATATCCAGAGAAAAACATGATCCAAAAAGAAACATGCCCCTTAATGTTCATTGCAGCACTATTTACAATAGCTAAGACATGGAAGCAACCTAATGTCCATCAACAGAGAAATGGATAAGGAAAATGTGGTGTATATATAAATGCAATGGAATATTACTCAGGCAAAAAAAAAAAAGAATGAAATATTGCCATTTGTGGCAACATGGATGGACCTAGAGAGTGTAATATTGAGCGAAGTAAGTCAGGCAGAGAAGGAGAAATATCATATGACGTGCCTTATATGTGGAATCTAAAAAGAAACGATACAAATGATCTTACTTATAAAACAGAAACAGACTCACAGACTTCAAGAATGAGTTTATGGTTGCAGGGGGAAGGATGGTGGGAAGGGATAGTTAAGGAATTTGTGATGGGCATGTACACACTGATATATTTAAAACGGATAGTCAATAAGGACCTACTGTGTAGCACATGGAACTCTGCTCAGTGTTATGTGGCAGCCTGGATGGGAGGGCAGTTTAGGAGAAAATAGATTAATGTATACGTATGGCTGAGTCCCTTTGCTATTCACCTGAAACTATCACAACATTGTTTGTTAATTAGCTATACACCAATACAAAATAAAAAGTTTAAATATATATATATTATTTCCTAAAATACAATCAATCATAATCTCAAACCATTTTGGATTTCCAAATGCCCTCCTTATGATAAGGTCAATCATGGAAGACAGTATTTTCAGGGGCATAAAAATATATCTATTTTTTTGTTTAGCTCTCCTGTATCTATCACAACAATTATAACCAGATCCAAGACAAAGAATGCCAGCAAGTTATCTTCAAAGGATAAAGATTCTCACCCCCAAAAGCTTTTAGCTAAGTGAAGAAAGATGTTGATTATTTAAACAAGATTTTTTAGACTTGGGAAAGTTTACTTGTTTATTCATAAATTTTTTTCTTGGGTTTAGAAAAAGAGAAAGAGGAGAATAAAATAACTCCATGAATTTTAAATTGTGGCTAGGAGTCTTTATAAAACTTAAATAGGCATAGGTATTAAGTGGTCGACTCTAGCCACCGTGGGCAATTACACTAGTGTTCAAAATACTTGCAGCCTCTCTCTTTATACCCTCCCCCTAAAGGAGGCTGTATATTCCCAGCCTGTTTAAATCAAGCATGGCCATTAGACATACTTGGTCAAAGAAATATAAGCATAAGAGATGTCTCCTGCCTCTTCCAGGCAGAAACTTCAGAAGCCAAAACACTGTTCATCATGTAACTGGTACCGTTACAAACAGAAACAGCTCCATATCATTTAACCTGGCACAAAGTGATGGGAGCAGACCCACAGCTGAACTATAATGGGGAAAAACTGTGAGGCAGATGTAAGCTTTTCTTTGAAAGCCAATGAAACGTTAAAGTTATTTGTTATTACAGCCTAACCTAGCCTATCCAAAAATAGGAGGAAATTTCCTATTTGCCTAAAAGAAAGAGGGCACTACAGAGTGAAACATTGGAAGTATGCTCCCTTATCAACAATGCTGTATAATATTTTATTGGAAGACCTCGCTAGCTCCATAAGACAAGAATGGATAGTAGATGGATAATAGAAATAGAGGTACACATGTGTATATATATAAATACATAATGTAGATCTTTATTTATATTATGATATCTATATATATGCTATAAATATGTGATTTTTGTTATTATGTACACATGTATGAGGGGCTTCCTTCCCAGGCTCAGCTGGGAAAGAATCCGCCTGCAATGCAGGAGACCTTGGTTCGATCCTGGGTTTGGAAGATCCCCTGGTGAAGGGAAAGGCCACCCATTCCAGTATTCTGGCCTAGAGAATTCCATGGACTATACAGTCCTTGGAGTCGCAAAGAGTCAGACACAGCTGAGCAATCACATTCACAGATGTATGAAAGGCAAAGCAAAAGTGCTATTTCTACAAAAGGACTGACCGTCGAATAACTACAATCAATCAGAGACTTTAGTAGTGTTGCTAGATGCATGGTCAGTGTAACAGACAATCAATCATAGTCCCATACACCAAAAACAGCTAGAAAATGAAACTTTTTACTTTTTATTTATAACAGCAATAAGAGATCACAGATCCAGCAAAAGATGTCATGAATAAATGATAAAGTACTATTGGAAAACACTTAAGAAGATCTAAATAAATGGAAATCTCAGTTCAGTTCAGTTCAGTTCAGTCACTCATTCATGTCCGACTCTGTGACCCCATGAATCATACCACACCAGGCCTCCCTGTCCATCACCAACTCCCCGAGTTCATTCAGACTCATAACCATCGAGTCAGTGATGCCATCCAGCCATCTCATCCTCTGTCGTCCCCTTCTCCTCCTGCCCCAAATCCCTCCCAGCATCAGGGTCTTTTCCAATGAGTCAACTCTTTGCATGAGGTAGCCAATGTATTGGAGTTTCAGCCTCAGCATCATTCCTTCCAATGAACCCAGGACTGGTCTCCTTTAGGATGGACTGGTTGGATCTCCTTGCAATCCAAGGGGCTCTCAAGAGTCTTCCCCAGCACCACAGTTACACCCCCAAATTAATCTTTGTTTAGTTACATCCAAACTCACAAAAGCTCAGTTTATTGAAATTACAAAACTTTTTATCAAACGTATAAGAGTGAGCAAAGACCCAAGAATACTAAATATAATATTGAAGAGAAATAGTAAGATTCAAGATAAAGAAATACAATACTGAAGAAGAAGAAGAAGAAGGTATGGAGAATCACCCTGCTGATCTCTTGGCTTACCATAAAGTAACTGAGACAGTGTGATATTGGCTCAGGGATTTAAGGAAAATAGATCAGAAAAGAGGCCCAGAAGCAGACAATATCTGAGAATTTAAGACATGCTGAAGATGAGGAAAATATTGTTAGGCTTTCAGAATGAGGCAAATAAGCCATTAAGAAAAGATTGCTAAACTGTATTAAAATGTAAAACTAATGGATAATACATCAAAAACACTATGAGAAAAAGAGTAAGAGGGAAGGAAAAATGAAGGAAGTGAGAGAGGAAGTCTTAGAAAGGATATTTGCACTACATATCTGTTCAGTTCAGTCACTCAGTCGTGTCTGACTCTTTGTGACCCCATGAATCGCAGCATGCCAGGCCTCCCTGTCCATCACCAACTCCCGGAGTTCACTCAGACTCACGTCCATCAAGTCCATGATGCCATCCAGCCATCTCATCCTCGGTCGCCCCCTTCTCCTCCTGCCCCCAATCCCTCCCAGCATCAGAGTCTTTTCCAGTGAGTCAACTCTTCGCATGAGGTGGCCAAAGTACTGGAGTTTCA
>SJYX01011012.1:391006-404921 GCA_006410675.1 Oreotragus oreotragus | reverse complement strand
GACGGCAGTATGCATGTATTTCTTCCACTGCCTCTTTCCTGCTTTAGGATGAACACAGCAGATGATAAAGAGGGCTAAAGAAGGCTTCATATTCAAGATTATGGCCTCTGGGTAAGAACCAGTCTGAATATAAGCAGGGATTACTCAATAACAATATGAGTTTCCCTTAACCCCTCTTCTGGGGCAATCACAGTCTTGGTCCTCCTCTTAAAGCCTATACATTAGGCAGCCAACAATAATCGGTGTTACTCCCTCCAAAGGAGTTATTGCCTTTAGATGTTTGTCTGGTGCAGGTAAACTCCTGCTCTTCCTTACTTGTGCATGCAGTGAAGAAGACATTGAGCTCTTTCTCCTCACCTCGTCTTCACTAACACAATGTATACGAGAGTGCACCATGAGGCTCATTTATGCAAGTCTCATTTAAATTAATGATCCAAAATTTAAATTTAAAATTCTACCTGGAATTTAAGTCGTTGTACTTTCATCTCACATTTAATTGACTACAATAATCACAGAACTTATTAAACTACTCTCAGAGAGTTTATACTGTATTGAAGGTTGAGAGTACCCCAGTTTATCAGAAGCCCTCTTAATCAATGGAGACAATTTATATTAATTCTCTTGAACTTTCCCAACAGTTTCACACTCACAGAAATTCTCCAGAGGTTTATGTGGCTATTTCCCCACTGGCCCTTTCCTTCCTAGTTAGATCACAGGCCACAAGTGGTTCTAAGAGCTGGTTTTTCCCCCCATCACTTTTTCAAGATGCTTCAGAAGCTGCAGGTAACTTTAACCTGCTTCTCTTTTGTGCTGTAGTCACTACCAGCTGCTTTGCTGATTCATTTCTTTGTTTTAATAGCCAAGCAAGAATCCTTTAGCTCCCAGGATTTGACCGAAGTGTTATTAGTCCATTGTCATGGGATGAGACACAGTTAAGGTGCATCCATGTGCTGAGGGAAAAGAAGTGAAGAAGTGTCTGACGCTGAATAGTCCTAAAACTTAAGGCCACCACTGGGCAAAATTCCTCAAATCCAAGCTTTCAGAGCATCAGATATATGCAACATGGCTACTAAATACTACAGAAATTAAATTAAATCATCAGAGTAAGGACAGACAGATCAAAGAAACAAAAAATCTGCTAAACACATCTCAGATACCATAGAGGAGACATCATAAATCAGAGATGAAGAGGAGACAAGGCTGAGGTACTTGAGTTTGGGGAAATACACAGTTTGCTGTTTAGTCATTCAGTTGTGTCTGACATTTTGCAACCCCATAGACTAGCCCACTAGGGTCCTCGGTCCATGGGATTCTCCAGGCAAGAATACTGGAGTGGGTTGCCATTTCCTTCTCCAAATATACAATTTAGATACTCACTGAGTATAAATTACACATGAATTCAAGTTATATTTAGTCATTAAACATATATTTTAATCTATGGAAAGGAAAAAGTTTTATAAAGTAAAAGCAATGAAAATAATTTAAAAGTTTAAGGTTTTTGAATAACCTAAAATTTAAAACTTTGCAACATTAAACAGTAAATAAAAAAGCAAAAAATCTGAACAAAATCTGAAAAAAAATTTAATATTTTGCAAATACAATAAAAAGTCCATGCTTACAAATAAGAGAAAAACTAAGCCCTCATTGATAAATGAACAAAGGTGTGTGCTAAGTCACTTCCGTTGTGTCCAACTCTTTGTGCCCCTAAGGACTGTAGACCGCCAGGCTCCTCTGTGCATGGGAGGCAAGAATACTGGAATGGATTGCCATGTCTTCCTCCAGGGGATCTTCCTGACCAAGGGACTGAACGTATGTCTCTTAGTCTCCTGCATTTGCAGGCAGGTTCTTTGCTATTAGTACCACCTGGGAAGCCCAATAAATGAACAAAGGTAATGGATGGACAGTGTATAAAGAAAAATTACAAATGAATAGTGAATATTCAAAAAATGAAAAAATTAAAAAGTAAAATGTAATACTGCCTTATTTTAACCCACCAATTAAGGAAAAAGATTATACTCAAGAGCTTATATATTTTCAAGAGCTTAATAATGTGAGCATGCTCATAAGGACTGATGAAAATGACAACTAGTAGAGCCTTTCTGAAAATAACTTGGCAATGTAGTTCCATGACTAATCATTTATCATAAGAAATCAATAAAGTATAAGACCAATATTTATGTACAAAAGTGTCTAATATTATTTATAACAAAAATTGCTGTTGCTGTTCAGTTGCTAAATCATATCTGACTCTTAGCAACCCCATGAACTTCAGCACACCAGGTTTCTCTATCCTTCACCATCTCCCAGAGCTTGCTTACACTTATTTCCAGTGAGTCGATGATACCATCCAATCATCTCATCCTCGTTGCTCTCTTCTCCTGCCCTCAATCTTTCCCAACATCAGGGTCTTTTCCATTAAGTCGGCTCTTTGCATCAGGTGGTCAAAGTAGTGGAACTTCAGCTTCAGCATCAGTCCTGCCAGCGAATATTTAGAAGTGATTCTTTAGAATTCACTGGCTTNCATCTCATCCTCGTTGCTCTCTTCTCCTGCCCTCAATCTTTCCCAACATCAGGGTCTTTTCCATTAAGTCGGCTCTTTGCATCAGGTGGTCAAAGTAGTGGAACTTCAGCTTCAGCATCAGTCCTGCCAGCGAATATTTAGAAGTGATTCTTTAGAATTCACTGGCTTGATCTCCTTGCAGTCCAAGGGACTCTCAAGAGTCTTCTCCAACACCATAGTTCAAAAACATCAGTTCTTCAGTGCTCAGCCTTCTTCATGGTCCAACTCTCACATCCATACATGACTAACAGAAAAATCATAGCTTTGACTATATGGACCTTTGTCAGCAAAGTGAAGTCTTTGCTTTTTAATGTGCTTTCTAGGCTTGTCATGGCTTTTCTTCCAAGGAGTGAGTATCTTTTAATTCCACAGCTGCAATCACCATCTGCAGTGATTTTGGAGCCCAAGAAAATAAAGTCTGTCACTGTTTCCCCTTTTTCCCCATCTATTAGCCATGAAGTGAAGAGACTGGATGCCATGATCTTAGTTTTTTGAATGCTGAGTTTTAAATTGGCTTTTTCATTCTTCTCATTTACCCTCATCAAAAGGCTGTTTAGTTCCTCTTTACTTTCTGCCATTAGAATGGCATCATCTGCATATCTGAGGTTGTTGATATTTCTCCCAGCAATCTTGATGCCAGCTTGTGATTCATTCAGCCCAGCATTTCACATGATGTACTCTGCATAGAAGTTACATAAGCAGGGTGACAATATACAGCCTTGACGTACTCCTTTCCCNCTAATTGACTACAATAATCACAGAACTTATTAAACTACTCTCAGAGAGTTTATACTGTATTGAAGGTTGAGAGTACCCCAGTTTATCAGAAGCCCTCTTAATCAATGGAGACAATTTATATTAATTCTCTTGAACTTTCCCAACAGTTTCACACTCACAGAAATTCTCCAGAGGTTTATGTGGCTATTTCCCCACTGGCCCTTTCCTTCCTAGTTAGATCACAGGCCACAAGTGGTTCTAAGAGCTGGTTTTTCCCCCCATCACTTTTTCAAGATGCTTCAGAAGCTGCAGGTAACTTTAACCTGCTTCTCTTTTGTGCTGTAGTCACTACCAGCTGCTTTGCTGATTCATTTCTTTGTTTTAATAGCCAAGCAAGAATCCTTTAGCTCCCAGGATTTGACCGAAGTGTTATTAGTCCATTGTCATGGGATGAGACACAGTTAAGGTGCATCCATGTGCTGAGGGAAAAGAAGTGAAGAAGTGTCTGACGCTGAATAGTCCTAAAACTTAAGGCCACCACTGGGCAAAATTCCTCAAATCCAAGCTTTCAGAGCATCAGATATATGCAACATGGCTACTAAATACTACAGAAATTAAATTAAATCATCAGAGTAAGGACAGACAGATCAAAGAAACAAAAAATCTGCTAAACACATCTCAGATACCATAGAGGAGACATCATAAATCAGAGATGAAGAGGAGACAAGGCTGAGGTACTTGAGTTTGGGGAAATACACAGTTTGCTGTTTAGTCATTCAGTTGTGTCTGACATTTTGCAACCCCATAGACTAGCCCACTAGGGTCCTCGGTCCATGGGATTCTCCAGGCAAGAATACTGGAGTGGGTTGCCATTTCCTTCTCCAAATATACAATTTAGATACTCACTGAGTATAAATTACACATGAATTCAAGTTATATTTAGTCATTAAACATATATTTTAATCTATGGAAAGGAAAAAGTTTTATAAAGTAAAAGCAATGAAAATAATTTAAAAGTTTAAGGTTTTTGAATAACCTAAAATTTAAAACTTTGCAACATTAAACAGTAAATAAAAAAGCAAAAAATCTGAACAAAATCTGAAAAAAAATTTAATATTTTGCAAATACAATAAAAAGTCCATGCTTACAAATAAGAGAAAAACTAAGCCCTCATTGATAAATGAACAAAGGTGTGTGCTAAGTCACTTCCGTTGTGTCCAACTCTTTGTGCCCCTAAGGACTGTAGACCGCCAGGCTCCTCTGTGCATGGGAGGCAAGAATACTGGAATGGATTGCCATGTCTTCCTCCAGGGGATCTTCCTGACCAAGGGACTGAACGTATGTCTCTTAGTCTCCTGCATTTGCAGGCAGGTTCTTTGCTATTAGTACCACCTGGGAAGCCCAATAAATGAACAAAGGTAATGGATGGACAGTGTATAAAGAAAAATTACAAATGAATAGTGAATATTCAAAAAATGAAAAAATTAAAAAGTAAAATGTAATACTGCCTTATTTTAACCCACCAATTAAGGAAAAAGATTATACTCAAGAGCTTATATATTTTCAAGAGCTTAATAATGTGAGCATGCTCATAAGGACTGATGAAAATGACAACTAGTAGAGCCTTTCTGAAAATAACTTGGCAATGTAGTTCCATGACTAATCATTTATCATAAGAAATCAATAAAGTATAAGACCAATATTTATGTACAAAAGTGTCTAATATTATTTATAACAAAAATTGCTGTTGCTGTTCAGTTGCTAAATCATATCTGACTCTTAGCAACCCCATGAACTTCAGCACACCAGGTTTCTCTATCCTTCACCATCTCCCAGAGCTTGCTTACACTTATTTCCAGTGAGTCGATGATACCATCCAATCATCTCATCCTCGTTGCTCTCTTCTCCTGCCCTCAATCTTTCCCAACATCAGGGTCTTTTCCATTAAGTCGGCTCTTTGCATCAGGTGGTCAAAGTAGTGGAACTTCAGCTTCAGCATCAGTCCTGCCAGCGAATATTTAGAAGTGATTCTTTAGAATTCACTGGCTTGATCTCCTTGCAGTCCAAGGGACTCTCAAGAGTCTTCTCCAACACCATAGTTCAAAAACATCAGTTCTTCAGTGCTCAGCCTTCTTCATGGTCCAACTCTCACATCCATACATGACTAACAGAAAAATCATAGCTTTGACTATATGGACCTTTGTCAGCAAAGTGAAGTCTTTGCTTTTTAATGTGCTTTCTAGGCTTGTCATGGCTTTTCTTCCAAGGAGTGAGTATCTTTTAATTCCACAGCTGCAATCACCATCTGCAGTGATTTTGGAGCCCAAGAAAATAAAGTCTGTCACTGTTTCCCCTTTTTCCCCATCTATTAGCCACGAAGTGAAGAGACTGGATGCCATGATCTTAGTTTTTTGAATGCTGAGTTTTAAATTGGCTTTTTCATTCTTCTCATTTACCCTCATCAAAAGGCTGTTTAGTTCCTCTTTACTTTCTGCCATTAGAATGGCATCATCTGCATATCTGAGGTTGTTGATATTTCTCCCAGCAATCTTGATGCCAGCTTGTGATTCATTCAGCCCAGCATTTCACATGATGTACTCTGCATAGAAGTTACATAAGCAGGGTGACAATATACAGCCTTGACGTACTCCTTTCCCAATTTTGAACCAATCTGTTGTTCCACATCTGGTTCTAACTGTTGTTTCTTGACCTGCATACAGCTTTTTCAGGAGGCAGGTAAGGTGGTCTGGTATTCCACAGTTTGTTGTTTCAGATAGTAAAGAATCTGTTATAATGAGGGAGACCTGGGTTTGATCCCTGGGTTGGGAAGATCCCCTGGAGAAGGGAACGGCAACTCACTCCACTATTCTTGCCTGGGAAATCCCATGGACAGAGGGGCCTGGTGGGCTACAGTCCATAAAGTCACAAAGAGTGAGATACAACTGAGCGACTTTCGCTCACTCACATTCACACAGCCAAAGGCTTTTGCATAGTCAATGAAGCAGAAGTAAATGTTCTTCTAGAATTCCCTTGCTTTTCCTATAAGCCAACAAAATTTGAAAACAACTAAAAAGTCTAAACAATAGAGGAGAATTAAACAAATTATGATACATCTACAATGGAATATTATATAGCCAATACAATTATGTTTAAAAGACTTAAATGAAATGCTTATATTATAATGGTGATGTAGAAAAATCACAAAATTGCTTGTAAAATATGAACTCAACTCTGTTTTTAAAGAACTATTTTTAAAAAACTTTAAGTAAACCAACCTGTTAACTGGCCACCTCTGGGCAGTGGAATTATGTGTGATTTATTTTTCCAATTCTTTATCCTGATTAGTACTTTCCACATTTTTCCACAAAAGAAAAAAGCCAGAACATAGCCACATGCCAAATAAGGAAAAAATTTTGCTATGTTTTTTAGGTCAATAGTAATGTAATTGAGAAAAAAATGAGTAAGGTACAAATTTTAGCTTAGTTTGGTCTTAGAAGTTTGTTTTAATAGTGAAAGCTGTATAGACTATTTCAGACAGACAGTGTAAAACATACACATCAAACACATTACTTATTGGCTAATAAGAGAGCAATAGTAGAAATAAAAGGGAATGAATAAAATATAAAAATAAACTATTCTAATAAATATATAAAACAGCTTCTTTCAATCATTAGTAAATATGTCTGACTTGACTATGTAAACTAAATTGCAGTTTTAAGATTGGGTGTATGTTTAGGTTTCATTATTTACTTTCCAAAGGTTAATAGCTACCTTGTAAAGTTAGATCTGTAAACTTTATACAATGAAGTAAAAAACAATGCCATACCTCACTTGCAGCATAAAAGAGTTTCCAAATGTTTCTACCATGAAATTTTTTTTTGGTCTCTTCCTTTCACTTTTAGCCTTGAAGAGCAGTGGATCTACTTATAGAACTTTATCTGAACTAATAATATTTTTCTTTCTAAAAGACATAACAGCTCACTAGAAAAGATTCTCAAAGGAAAACAGTCTCACAATAACTGTGCTATAAAGAAGTACTAAGAGAAACAGGACATTTTGAATGTCATTCAGCCAACTGCGTGATTCTCATTCATTCAACATTTCATTCGAGCTCTGTATCTTCATGCATTTTCTTTCCAAAAACATGTTTGATATGTAAACTAAAAATCCAAATCAGTGAATATTGAGCTACAGGGTTTGATAAGAATTTTTGTTATATACAAATTAGGAAAGTAGCTAATCATATTTGACATTAAAACAATACAAAAGTTTAAAAACAAAGGAATGAACTATTCATGAGCAGAATACTACTGCTTTATGGTAGGTATTAAATATATCCAGAATAATTTATACCAGGTAAGAAGTCAAGAATGTTGATTTTATTTTTTCCAAGATTATGTGGTCTGTACCATTTACTGTATGTATTGAAAACTCTAGTTTAGAGATTGTCTTAGATACTGCTTTTTGCACCATATGTTATTTTACTCTTTATTTTTCATGAAAAAAATATTCTAGGGACTTGCATATATGGGCTTTTTTTTTTTCCTTTGTACATTGAGCTTCATCACTTCTCTTCTAAATATAATCTCTTATCCCTTCTGAGTAAATCAGGAATCAAGAAAAAAATTATTTTATTCCTTTAGCTGCTCCCCATTGTCTATAGGATAATGTTCCAATTCTTTCCTTCTTTCATTTAAAGTCATGCACCTTGTTTTCTTTTCCTTTCCTGCATATCTTCTCACTCAGGTAAAAAAGCCTCACTCATTCAGCTCTCCATTTTGTTCATACTCAGATCTGTATCATCCTTCAGTAGAAGATTGTGGTGGTCCAAGTGTAAGCTGATAGAATAAATGAAAGGAATAAGACAGAATAGACACTCAGAAGTTGTTTGAGTTGTAAATTTCTTTCTTGCAAAGTCCTAAGTTATAGAGGCAAAGAATATGCAGGGAGAGGAGAAGGAAATCTGAAAAATGAAAATAACACTGTCTTGTACTACTGTTTGAAGGCTTCAGTTTTATATCCTAAAATCTCCTTAGAGTGAAAAAATTTTAATATATTTTTTCTTTATACTTACACATTTTTCATAGCTGTAGGCATTCAACATTTGTTGAATGAATGAACAACATCAATTTTTCCTTGGTTGCCACTTTATTACTATTTCCTTTTGTCTAAAATATATCTATGAATGTTCACATTTATAATAAAACACTATTTATGACAATTTGAATGGAAAAAGTTGAGATGCTTGATAAAATCAAGCATTCGAGAAGATAATGATCAAATGCAACACTTGGATGAGGGCTAGGGTAAGTTGAAACAACCACCATGGAAAACAGTTGGGCATTATTTTATAAAGACAGAACATGTATGGCCCATAACCTAGAATTTCCACTCCTAGAGAAATTTTTACATAAACACGAGAGAAACTCTCACACATGTCTTCCAAAAACCTCACAGTGGCGATGTTTATAGTAACAAAACAGAGTTAGAAAAACCCAATGGTCATCTAAAAGAAGTTAGATAAAGTGTAGTGTGCTCACACAAGGAAAAATAAAATAGTATAGATACATAAACTACAATTTGCAACAATATAGATGGCTTCTTACATACAATAATTACAGTATGATGTTATAGCTCAAAACAAGCAATAGCAGCTAGGCATAGTACAGTTTTTAAAATTTAAGACAGAATGACATATCTCTGGGTTGATTCTCAGGGTGCAGAGAAGAGGACGGAAGCAGCTGGTTCAGAGGTAAAACACTGGTAGCCTTTTTTAAAATTCAGTGATGAGTTCCTTGGTGTCCACTGTAGAACTATACTTTAGAATTCACATATAAGTTATATCTATTCTTGTTATGTAGCAAGTACCATATTTTTTAACTGATAATAAAAAAATGTTCAAAAATGGCATCCTAAAAAAAGATTTTGTTTTTAGGAAAAAACTTGTTACAGTTAAACGTGAACATAATTTGAAGGTCCTACCCTAGTGAAATGGCAATGTAATAACAACTAACAGCAACATCTGACAGTGTAAGACAGGATTATACTGAATTTACTGGATTCATTACTTGTTTTTACTTCATTAACTTATTTGCTCCATCAAAGTACTCTAAACAATAAACTTAGTTTTTCCAACATATGGGAAGAATTAGACAGAAAAATCTTTTATTCACATTGTCATGCCCAGAACAATCTCTTTGTTTAAGCAGAACACTGGCTTTTTCCTCGAATCTATCAGGAACAAGGAGGAGGGGAAAAGTTATGAAAAATATCAGTTCAAGTAATTTTGTTCAGTTTTTCTATGCATTTTTAGAGCGACTTTGTTACAAAGAGCTTTTCCAGAATTTTATGTTGTCTGATTGTGATACAAAACCTTTACATTCTGATTTAATATGAAGTTTATTAGAAATTGCAGTGTACCTTGAAAATCTTGAGCTTATACTTTCTTGTTTTCTACCAAGAGATTTTGTCACTATTCTTTCATCTCCTTGGCTGTTCTAGCATACTACCATCATACCTGCCAGTCTTTTTTTCCGTCTCCCTTAGGAAATCGTTCTAGTCCAGAAAAAATATTTGCGCTATAAGGTCACATCAAAAGTAAAGCATACCCTTGAAGAACAACACAACATTTCTAATGGAATTGATCTTTATATCTAGCAATTTTAAATATCTACTTTTCTATTATAAGTTTTGTGTCCCCATGTTTTGGGGGATTATGTCTTAATTTTTTTTATTCTTGAAAGTAAAAGATATGAGTGAATGCCTGAACAAAAAGTTTTCGAGCAATACAAATCTACTACTACAATGACCAGGAATTAGAACAAACCCAGGAAAGTTCGCTTCATTTGCATCTCTAAATTTTTTACTTACTCACTGTAGGAGAGAAATCAATAAGACGATTGCATGGAAATTAAGCAACCAAGGTTAGAAATTTCTGAATCTCCTAAATGTCTTAGAAGAGTTCTATTCCTTCTTATTTCTTATGCACCGTAGCCTTTCCCTTTGTCTCATTCAAATTTACAGATGCAAACTAAAGAGATACTAACCCCATAGAAGTTAATAAGTGTCAAATCAATAAACATTTCCTGAACAGTATAGTAGATTAAAAATAAAAGTCTGCAGCCCATGCCCTAGTGTGTTTGAGAATCAGAAGTCTTGTTTTAAGGCATCCTTCCATACCCAAAATTTCTGACTGATGGTCATACAGCCTCTGGTGACAGGCAAAGCATCACCATTGAGGGGGCCCATTCCATCACCGGACAGCCTTGTTAGAAAATTCCCACATTAAATTGTAATTTATAGCTTTATAATTTTCCTACTTTTGCTTTTTACCAACCTATTATAATAACAAACCTGTCCTCATGTTTCTATAAAGGTTTCAAAACAATGACTATTTAAAATGCCCTCTTTCTTGCTTTTCTTCCACTGTAACACTCCCCTTAAGGATGTTTCTCTTCAACAGAGTTCTCATTTTGTTCTTCTGCATAGCAGTTTTTCAATATAACTCTAAAAACATGATACCCAGAGCAGATGTACTATTTTGGGTGTAAATTATCTTAGATCACAGACTCTAGACTTGTATTATTACAACCAAACCTAATGCTAGCTTTTATGTAATTCAGTAATTATTCATTCAGCAAACATTTACCAAGTAACTAAATGCCATGCTTTAGGCTAGGCCTTGGGGATTCAAAATCAAATAGTCTCTGCCCTCAGATAATTATGCACATGGGAACTTTATGATCAATTAGAACCCTACTTCTTTTTCATCGGTATTTCTACAAGCAGATCACCACATCTGNTTCATTCAGCAAACATTTACCAAGTAACTAAATGCCATGCTTTAGGCTAGGCCTTGGGGATTCAAAATCAAATAGTCTCTGCCCTCAGATAATTATGCACATGGGAACTTTATGATCAATTAGAACCCTACTTCTTTTTCATCGGTATTTCTACAAGCAGATCACCACATCTGTCTACTAATAAAATAAAAAAAAATTTCTCCAGCACTGATGAAGTTCTGACTTCAATCACAGCATTCCCTTTAAGAATGATAATTTTTAATTCTGGTTCCCTTTTCTGTATATTCTATTTATTATCCCTTTAAACTTTTAAATCAGCTATTAGGGAAAAAAATCACTCTTTCACCTTCTTAAAAGGCCTATATAAAAATGAGTAGCTTGGAGTCAAGGACAGACACCTATTTCTACCTCTCTGCTTTATGTAAATCACCAGGCAACACACCTTGGGTACAAAGTTTATAACAGATCAGAATGTATCACTTCCGTCACCAAGCATATCAAGTGCTCTCAAGTTTCACCGTACACTTGCTTTCCTGATTTATCATATTAGCAACTCTAATACAGAAGGATATAAAATAAATTATGGCTTGTTTCCAATGAACTTATTTTGAAGCCTTATGATGTCACATTCTCTAAAATTCTCCAAAGTGCTCACAGCTTTTTTTTGTTTGTCTCTGCATTCTAAACTTTTGCTAGAGACTACGTTCATAAATCTTATTCCCAAGATTTAGGAAACTTTCGTTTTTTAAGTATATATGCTGACATATTTATTAAAGCATAAAGATATAACAAAAATAATTTATAATAATACATATAGTTGAGTCACATGGAAAACATTAAAACTCAGTAAACATTAATAAAGTTATATATAAGAATGGCATATTAAATTGAGACTGAAAAAAGATACTTTAAAATGGATACATTGTGCCAAAAAGAGTCTGACAAAAACCAATATATTAGACAGACAGATAATAAAGTTGAATGTGCTCAGTGTGTCACTCAACAGAGCCGGATTCTAAATCCTTATACTGGACTTAAACATCTCTTTTCATCTTCTGGAAATTTAACAATTAGCTGTCTACAGTTTTCAGTCACTTTTCATCTCCCACCCCTTCCCAGTCACCACCCCCCATAAGAAAACTGTGTTCTTGAAGAAGGTCAGTATCGCCAGATGAAGACAGGGACTTGTGGTGGGAACAGAAATGTCTGAGAAGAGGATACCTCTGCAGCCTGTGCAGCCGAGATTGTCCAGCTTTTCTTTCAGTTCCCAACTTCTTTAAGAGAAAACTTAGTAGCCCAATAACCAAAGCACATACAACTGAAGTTTCTCTAGTTGAAAGAACAGAAGCCCTCTTCTAGAAGCTTGCCTCTCACACTTTCATATGCATATGAATCTCACTTGAGAATTTTGCTAAACTGCAGTTCCTAAATCAGTAGGTCTGTGGTGGAGGTCCAAGATACTGTTTTCTAACAAAGTCCAAGGTGATGCCCATGTTCTGACCCATGGACCAGACCTTGTAGGGCAAGACCCTGGGCCATCTTCACTGTATTACCAAGTTTTCCCCAAAGAATTATACTTCACGTAGCCCTAGTATTTCCACCTGTTTTCTCATAGCTGCCATAATCTCCGTTTATGGTAAGCACAACTATGCCCCCAACAATGACAGGTCCTAATATTTATAACTTGTGAATATGTTAGGTTTACAGGGCAAAGGGGAATTAAGTCTGCAAATGGAATTAATGTTGTTAATCAGCTGATCTTAAAGTAGGGAGGTTATCCAGGTAGATCCAATGTAATTACAAAGTCCTTAAAAATGGAAGAGTAAGTCAGAGGAAGAGAGAGACCTGAGTCTTCAAAGACCATCAGGGTGATACAGCGTTGCTGCATTTGAAAACGGAGAAAGGGGGCCAGGAGCTAAGCAATGTGGACAATCTCTAGAAGCTAAAAAAGGCGAGGAAGCAGATTTTTCCTTAGAGCTTCCAAAAAGGAACATAGCCCCACTAATACCTTGATTTAGCCCAGCAACCGGTGTCAGACTTCTATCCTACAGAATTGTAAGGCTGTTTTAAGCCCCTAAATTTGTGATGATTTGTTATAGAAGCAATAGAAAAACCAATATACATGCCTCATGATGTTTTTCACTGAGAAACTGAAGAGCCAACTCTAATGATCTGTTATAATATCATGGCTGGCTCTCTCTTGCTGCCAAAGATGGAGAAGCTCTATATAGTCAGCAAAAACAAGACCGGGAGCTGACTGGCTCAGATCATGAACTCCTTACTGCAAAATTCAGACTTAAATTTAAAAAAGTAGGGAAAACTACTAGACCATTCAGGTATGACCTAAATCAAATCCCTTATGATTGTACAGTGGAAGTGAGAAATAGATTTAAGGGACTGGATCTGATAGACAGAGTGCCTGATGAGCTATGGACAAAGGTTTGTGACATTGTACAGGAGAGAGAGATCAAGACCATTCCCATGGGGAAAAAAAAATGCAAAAAAGCAAAACGGCTGTTTGAGGAGGCCTTACAAATAGCTGTGAAAAGAGAAACGAAAAGCAAAGGAGAAAACAAAAGATATTCACATTTGAATGCAGAGTTCCAAAGAATAGCAAGGAGAGATAAGAAAGCCTTCTTCAGCAATCAATGCAAAGAAATAGAGGAAACCAACAGAATGGGAAAGACTAGAGATCTCTTCAAGAAATTAAAGATACCAAGGGACTATTTCAGACAAAGATGGGCTCGATAAAGGACAGAAATGATATGGACCTAACAGAAGCAGAAGATATTAAGAAGAGGTGGCAAGAATACACAGAAGAACTGTACAAAAAAGA
>SJYX01011012.1:349503-388626 GCA_006410675.1 Oreotragus oreotragus | reverse complement strand
GGGGGGCTCCAAAATCACTGAAAATGATTATTGCAGCCATGAAATTAAAAGACTCTTACTCCTTGGAAGGAAAGTTATGACCAACCTAGGTAGCATATTCAAAAGCAGAGACATTATTTTGCCAACAAAGGTCCATCTAGTCAAGGCTATAGTTTTTCCAGTGGTCATGTATGAATGTGAGAGTTGGACTGTGAAGAAATCTGAATGCCAAAGAATTGATGCTTTTGAACTGTGATGCTGGAGAAGACTCTTGAGAGTCCCTTGGACTGCAAGGAGATCCAACTAGTCCATCCTAAAGGAGATCAGTCCTGGGTGTTCTTTGGAAGGAATGATGCTGAGGCTGAAACTCCAATACTTTGGCCACCTCATGAGAAGATTTGACTCACTGGAAAAGACCCTGATGCTGGGAGGGATGGGGGCAGGAGGAGAAAGGGACGACAGAGGATGAGATGGCTGGATGGCATCACCGACTCGATAGACTTGAGTTTGGGTAAACTGGGAGCTGGTGATGGACAGGGAGGCCTGGCATGCTGTCATTCATGGGGTCGCAAAGAGTTGGAGACGACGGCGTGACTGAACTGAACTGAACTGAGAAAGTATTTGAGTGACACTTTTTCCCCGAATTTCTACTTCATTGTAAGCTATGAGTTGTGTGTTCACTGCAGGGGTCTCTCTATAGAAGTCAGTGATTCCTGCATATAACAGTACAGTATACTTTATTGTACTAACCCTCATCTGGATTTTTTTTTTAGCCCAATTGTTTTGATGGTTTTAGAATGAAATTTTCTACTCATACTAATTGCCTTGAGTCTGACTTTAAATATAACATTTCATTGTTTTTTAGTGCTCAAAAATGTATCACCATTACTGGTTTAAAAAAAAAATTTGAAAACCCATAAAATGATTTTTGTTAGTATTCTTCTTCATGGAATTTAAAGAGACATTTGCCACATTTACCACCAAATTAGTTTAAATATCAGCATAATAAGCTTTCCATGATTCTAAGCTAATTAGAATTTTGGTTGAAAAGAACCAGTACCAGTATAGAGATTGAAAGGATCAGGAATTGGGCCTCTTACATGAATAATAACTTCCTAGAGATGAGGGGTGGGAGGGTCAGATGATAGTTACCATTTTTTAGAAATAACGTATTTTCACTTACTTAAGGTATATACTTTTTTTAGACATAATACTATTGCACATTTAATAGACTACAATATAATGTTAACAACTTTTATATGCACTGAGAAACCAAAACATTAATGATTTGGTTTACTGCAATATTCACTTTATTGCAATGGTCTGAAACTGAACCCACAATATCTCTGAGGTGTGCCTGTACATGAGTAAGGAGTCCATGAGGTCACAAATTCTCTAAAAATAATTCTAACTCCAATCTAACTAAATTTGAGGACATTACAACTGTTTTCCTCCAGATCTCTTGAGCCCCAGTTTAAATATCCCGCTCCTTCTGTTAAATTACATTTAAACCAGTATTTTTAAATAGACAATATTTTGACAAATGCCTGTATATTACTGCCTCAAGAGCAAATTATTAGTTAAACAAGCAATTAGATCAAATACAACAGTCAAGAAACACAATCAACTAAGTATTTGCTAAACAATCTTGCCTGAGATTAAACAAATATATATGCCAGCTGACATCTGTTTGATTCTGTCCTCCTAGGTAAAAATTGGTACTTTTGACCTGATATTTTTGTGCTGTTAACTGTGATCAAAGCATCCTATGACAAATTGTACATGGATCATTGGAAAAAAGAAAGTCTGCTGAAAACTAGTTAGATCAAATCAAGGGGAGGAAAGATTTATTTATTTTAAGTGTAAAATTAGTAACGTTGAAAGGTTTTGTGTTTTCTGAATTTGTTAGATCTGTAGTGAAAACAATATTTAGCACCATATATTGAATTTTGTTACTTTCTATGATCTTATGTTGCCTTTTTTCTATAGAGCAATACAATTAATATTTTATCATGTTTATCATTAAAAACAAAAAAAATTTATCATTAGTCTTTTCAAACCTGTGACTTCATTTTTTCTTGTTAAGTAACAAAATTTTAACTAGTTAAGTGTCATTTCCAATTTAATCATGAAAGCAACCAGAAAAATATAACCAAACTCACCTAAAGATTTGGATTGCAAAGTTTTCTTTTCCATGAGGGGAGGGCTAAATAAGATAAGTGGCTATGTGTAACTGAAACTGTGAAACACCTTCTCTACTTAAAGAAATGCTTATTTATACATAGCTACAGAAAACTGAAGCATATTAAAAAAGAATCAGAAGTACTCTCAACAAAGAATTTCTTTAATTTTTGATACAGGCCAAGCTCTTCATCTTTGAGAAATAGTTTGTACAGAGAAGTGTCCCAAATTCTTCCAACAGTGCAGTTCTAGCTGCTCCAAGTAATACATCTTGTCCTTTGTACATGAGAAAGTGTTTAGTAAAACCAGATGGCCAACTGTTTTCCTGTTCTGAAGCACTTAAAACTGGCAAGAAGATATTTGAGGTCAAAAACCTTACAGATCATAATGACATGAACAGACACTTGAAAACTCTGGTTCATCCATAATTAGATTATTTCCATTATTCTCCACCCAACTCTTATTAAATCACAGTTTGTTATCTGAAAAATATTATTCCAACACACATAGAGCTCAAATCTCCTCCATCTCCACCTTTGTGAAAGTCTATACAAGACCTACACCATCATTTGAAGCACTCAGGAACCAGTGAGGAATTAAAACTAGATTTCAACTCAGCATTTAAACAACCTACCTTTCTTACTGGATATCCTGAAGGTCATCCATGAATATTTAACTCAGAGAGGTCCACCCATGTGACAGGACCCAGCTTGACTGTAAAATCTATATGCAAAGACAAATGGATATTTTAAGCCAGGGCTTCCCAAAGGAATCACTTGGCTGCTGCTGCTGCTAAGTCACTTCTGTCGTGTCCGACTCTGTGCAGCCCCAGAGACGGCAGCCCACCAGGCTCCCTCGTCCCTGGGATTCTCCAGGCAAGAACACTGGAGTGGGCTGCCATTTCCTTCTCCAATGCATGAAAGTGAAAAGTGAAAGGGAAGTCGCGACCCCATGGACTGCAGCCCACCAGGCTCCTCCGTCCATGGGGTTTGCCAAGCGAGAGTACTGGAGTGGGGTGCCATTGCCTTCTCCCAAAGGAATCGCTTAGTAATCTTATTTATAAAATGAGTCTAAGTCAGCAAGTCTAAAACAGGGACTGAAGATATGCATTTCTAACAAGCTCTCAAGTGATACCAGTGCTTCTGGAATGTGGCACATTTTGAATAACAAATTTCCTGGGCTAGACAATGTTCACAACTCTATTGCTGCACTCCTCCTAACTTTTCCCATGATTTCTCCCCAGCTCCTTATTCTCTTCTCCATGACCCACTTTTATGACACCACATCCCAACACCCCTTTTATTAACTATTGGTGCAGCCATTCAGTTTGTCACTTTATCTCCCCAGCTGCCATGTTTTCCATCTTAGTGGAAGAAACACTTCATCTTATCTTTTATACTCTCTTGCCTCTGATTCTGTTGCTTCATTTTGACATCACCTCCAGAGCTTCTTGTCCAGATAATAAGAGTGAAGAGAAAGACTCAAAGAAGACACTGATGTACCAAAAGGAAGGATAAGTTAAGAAAGATGCCTTTGGAGAATCTGAAAAGAGTTATCAGATAATTAAACCTAAAAAATTTGGTATCAGAGAAAGCTTACATGTGATCAACCAGTGATTAGTGAAGGGAAAGTAATCCCAGCAGACTAAATTAGGGGGCTTTATCAGAAATAGGAGGGATAAACTCTGCTTTAAAATTTGTATAGGAATTAGATTGGTGACGTGGTGTGAGGATAACATTCAAAGGAGAAAAAACAGTGTTAGCAAAGGTACAAGGGTGGAAAAGTTTAAGCAAAAGATTTGGAGATCAGTGAGTATACTCATCAAAGATACAAAAGGGTAATATAAAGTTACTGAATGCCAAGTTAAAAAAATTAATTCTATTCATTGGTTATGGAAAGCAGTGAGGTTGTAGCTCAGAGTGACATGTCTGAAATAATCTCCCCACATTGCTGGGGACAATTCTAGTTTACACCACTGACCAGACATAATTATCATAATTATTAATATCCTCCCTTTCATTGTTCAAAGTGATCCATTTTGAACAGTATATTACACAGTTGCCCTAGACATAATGAAATTAGTACTTCACTCAAAGGGATTGGAATAGTGGTTGAGGTTGTAGCTCAGAGTGACATGTCTGAAATAATCTCCCCACATTGCTGGGGACAATTCTAGTTTACACCACTGACCAGACATAATTATCATAATTATTAATATCCTCCCTTTCATTGTTCAAAGTGATCCATTTTGAACAGTATATTACACAGTTGCCCTAGACATAATGAAATTAGTACTTCACTCAAAGGGATTGGAATAGTGGTGGAAATGGCAACCCACTCCAGTATTCTTGCCTGGAGAATCCTGTGGACAGAGGAGCCTGGTGGGCTGCTGTCTGTCCATAAGGGCTACTGTCCATAGGGTCACATAGAGTCGGACATGACTGCAGCGACTTAGCGTGCATAGCATAGCATACAGTGCATAGGCCCAAAACGTGTGGTTCACAAGAGGAGAACTGTATGGAATGCTAAAAGAGTATATTTTCTTGGTGTGGTTATGCTGACTGTTACATGTGGATCAAACTTTTATTGTAGTTACATATATGTCTTGGATTTATAAAATATAGATAAATTAACCAAAGTTGTTAGTCTCTCAGTCATGTCCAACTCTTTGGAACCCCAGGGACTCTAGCCCACCAGGCTCCTCTGTCCATGGTATTCTCCAGGCAAGGATACTGGAGTAAGTTGCCATCCCCTCCTCCAGGAGATCTTCCCAACCCAGGGATCAAACCTGGGTCTCCCACATTGCAGACAGATTCTTTACCCTCTGAGCCACAAGGGAAACCCCAAATTAACAAAGTACCATGCCAATTTATAGATTCTGTTTATTTCATGAACTTTCAAAACTTGTGTTTTGAATTTTTCAAAATACAAAATTCAGAACGAGATCAATGAAGTGTTGTACAGAAGTAACCTCTGAATTAGAACACATTGAGAAAAATTAAGAAGGCAATGGTAGTTTGGGAAACGTGCATGAAAAGAAATAAGCCGAATGAAGAATCAACAGGCCTTAGAACTTACCTGGTTACAACAGGCCAGAGACAGGAAAACACAGATAATTTTGAGTTTTAGGCTTATATGTCTGACAATAAGAAACATAAAAGGGATTAAGAGAAAGTAGGAGGAGAGTTCAGAAGATGAGCTGAAGGCATGATCTTCAAATGGACATATCCAATAGGCACTTTAATTTTTGCCTAGGAACTGGATCCTTCTCATTCATTTTTCACTTATAAAAGTCATATTTAAATTGTCTGTTATTGCTTACATATTTTTGATCTAGAGAAAATTCAGTAAAATGACCCCTCCTGCTCCTGTGGAAATATCAGATTTCTGGTTTATAGGACCAACTTCAGAGACATGGAGGGTCAAAATATTTATGTGATTAACTTGACACTGCTTTTTGGAAATAAAATCATCAACACCAGAAAAACTATGAATTTCAAGGAATGGTTCACAATATGTCATCTTAGCTATAAACGCCACGTCTCAATTCTATATAGGAAAGCAATTTTCATTAAAAATTGTAAATGGAAAAGAAAAATGGCTTGATGTATGTATGCAAGGATTAGTCTGTCTTCTTTTTTACCTAGATTCAGTTTACATCAGCAATATATTCTTGCTTTCTTCTCTCTTCTCCCAGTTTCTAAGCTAGATATAACTGGGGTTTGTTATCATCTGAACAGGAAACATATGAGGAATTGGGGGTGGTAAAGTGTTGGAATGAGTGCTTTAAATCTGTCTTTCTATTCATTTGTCTACCCTTACGGCTCTTGTCAGTTCCCTAAGTCCAGACTGATCAGACTGCAAATCCTCTAGTGGGCCATAAGTTTCCTCTTGAGTCTGACCAGAGACCTGACGTCCATACTCAAGCCCATCCTCACCCTTGTTTTCCATCCTAGGTTCTAATGGCATTTCAAACTAAATCTTTTGTACTCTTGGATGCTTCTGGGCTTCTTACCACCTGAATCATGATGTTAAAGCAGGAAAAATAGCTTAGGGAGCACACACTCAGTTTATAGATGAGGAAACTAAGCCCGGATAGTTTAAGTAAGCAAAATCATACAGCAAATTGGTGGCAGAATTGAATCTAAAGTCAAATGTTGTGTCTTCTAGTTCAAGGATTTGTTTACCACAAAAAATTTTTTCCTTAGCTGTGGTCTCAGCACTGAGACCAAATTTAACAATAATTGTATTTTGATCTTTACCATTTATATACATATATTTCATCCTATCATTTGTATCTTCTTAGTAAGTTTCATTTACAAGATACGGGTAATTCATTTTCACCTGAGATACTCCTATGGTAAAATGTAATAGCTACTGAAGCAAATCACTAAAAACAAATTAAATTCAAGTGACAGAGAAATATTACCAATTTGAAAGGACATGGGAAACTTAAATGATGCTCAGTAACTATTAGAATGAAAAATTAGAAATGGCTCAAATACACTGTCACCTTAGTAACGTTCTTGGAGAACTGCTACCATCAAGGAAAAGTTTCATGTGGTTTTTACAAGAAGTCAGATCTTTAAGATTTCCCAGGAGCACAGAACTAATTCAGTTGTAAAATACTGATTCAGAACTGTTTTCAAAGAATAATTCCCTATTCTAAGTTGCCAATGCTGATGCTCTAACAAGCTGAAACCCATTCTGTGTACAGACTTCAATTCCATGTAAAGATAAATTAAACAAGCAACAACACAAATGCTATAACCCAACCATGATCATTGCTACCAAAAAAAGAAAAAAAAAATCATAGAATTCCAGAGTCTCAAATGTACATCTTGTTCCAGCAATAACCCACATGAATTTTGTCCTTTCCCACTGAAAACCAAAACACTAATTTAAGTGCTTCAAAGCTAGTATGGTTTTTGTGCAAAAGACTTATTGGATGCCTGACAGGGAAATAAATCAAGAGATGGTGAAAAAAAAAAAATGTTTTGCACAAAAGAGTAAGGATTTAGAATCCAGGTCAATGTATTCTTTTCCTCGCCTTTTTCTACTTTCTGTAGTGAGTCCCAGCGGAGAAGACTAGGCATAAATAATGAGACAGGAAGAATGAAAATTTGAACATCTAACCTCTCAAAGCCTCAGTAGAAATATATCAATAGAAATGAAAGATAAAAGCCAAGGCTTGCTTGATCTCCCAGTTACTCTCAGGGGTGGGTGCTGGGTTTTGCTAAAAACTTTTTTTATATGTGCATCTTTAAATAGAGAAAATAGAAATAAAATAGAATATAAAAATAACAAGGCTTCTTATAAAACACCTTTATAAAATTAACAAAATCAATCTCAATCAGAAGAATTATTAGTTTCGGGTTTTTTGTGTTTTTTTTTTTTTGCATTGAGGAATATACTATATAGACTTCTTCTGAGCTAATGAAAGGTAAGAAGATATTTCACATTTATATCCAACGTCAGGAATTACTATATCTCTGTTGGATGTTTTCTCTGTCAGTAAATTTAGAGTGGCTTGGATGATCTTTTTTCTGACAGTTTTAATCCTGCAAATATTCCTTGTAATGGCAAAAAGCCCAAATGTAGATGAATCCCCCTTGCCACACTTCTGAAAAAAATCTCAGGATGAAAAGTAACCCAATTTATTGAAAAACTATTGTGTTCCTGGGTTTGATGCTGAGGGCATTAAATACAATATTTATAGCAACCTTAGGAAGCAGATATTATTGACTTTCTGTTACAGACTATCATGACTCAACTGAGCCAATGAGGAGTATAAGAATTCAAACCTAAGTGTGCTGCCGCTAGTAACTGCAGGTAATCAAACACGTATGTGAATTAAACAATGATTTATTTCATTTACTGAAAAGACCATATAAGCTCATTTAATTGCATTGGCTGATAACTACAGAAAAACTACTTGTGTAATAACTTTAATAGGTAGGCTATTCTGAGACAGCACCATGATTATTTTTTCCTTAAAACATCACTGATGACATACAAGTAATAAATTCTTCTAAGTAACTTAGCAAAATCCCCATTCTATTCAGTGCATCATATCTGTGAAATGCATTTAATTGCTCTCTTATTTCCCCCTACATTTCCTTATTAGAATGAATAGTTGGTGATAAGATGATTTCACAGATGAGATTCCAAAGAACTGTTACAAGATGAAACTTGAAGTTGATTTCTGTTAATAGGTGTGTTTGCTCCAACCTTCAGTTTTGCACAAGCATGTAAGGAACAGCCAACCAGAAACTCAAATACAGCCTGTGACCAAGGAACAGTGTGCGTCTCTTCATGACACTCTCAGCACATAGAGAGAGCTAAGTCATGCTGACCTGATTGAAATCAAGCTGTCATCAAGTGAACTGTCTGGAGAGAATGATCTATGAACTCTTGATGGCCTCTCCAAAAACCCAAGAGTTCTCTGTATGCATTAGTTCCAAATATAGTCATATATTCAGTTACCAAAAACCTCAGACATGCATGAAAATGTTAGAGAAGGGCTTCAAATCTACTTTCAATCCAGAATCACTTTCTGACTTATCGGAAGAGGATGACAGTGTTGGTTACTCGTTTATCTTACTGAGAAGGCAATAATCCACATAATATTCAATAATCAGAATCTCGTAAAATAACATACTCCTCTCCTTTAAGACCCTAAACTTTACTTCCTTCAGAAAGACGTGTTTGGTGTTAGATTCCTCTTGCTCAAAGGCACGTTACTGCTGGGTGAAACAACAAAACTATATTATTTAAGCAAGGCAGACTGCTAGGCAGCACATTTCTAAGGGGTTATCGCAGACTATACTTTAGGTGGCTCTTGTAAGGCCCGAGGTCAAAAGCAAAATGACTCACAACAACTGTATAAGTCAACTAGAGATTATTTTGTTTGGCTTTCATATTGCTGTTGTAAAATGAAATTAATATAGACTAATAAAGAAAAAATCTAGTAGGTACCTTCTCCTCATGTTTGCAACGTTTGGCTAAATGTACCACAAGGTAGAAACCATAAATATAATTCTCCAGCTTAAACAGAAATTCTGTAGCTTGTACTTGGTTTCTGGCCACATACTAAGTTAGCCATTGATACCAAGAACATTGTCAAAGTCACTAATGTGACAAGAGAATTCGCCACTAATGAGGCAAAAACACCTTGTGTACAGTGAGGCAATGGAGAAGGACATGGCAACCCACTCCAGTATTCTCGCCTGGAGAATCCCATGGACAGAGGAGCCTGGAGAGCTACAGTCCATGGGGTTGCAAAGAGTCGGACACGACTGAATGACTAAGCACAGCAATGAGGCAAAGAAAGTGAAAGTGTTTTCAACACATTCAGAAGAAAAATGTTAGCTTCTGAGAACTTTTAGAGAAGATTTATCACCAATTTCCAACAGGTAATTTTTGAGTTACCTGCTTGGGTATCTCCAGAAAGCTACTCATGAAAACTAACCCTGTTGCCAAGGAACCCTCTAACTGTCCTACCTGAAATTTAGTAAATTTCAACACAGAAAGAGAAAAAGCTTAGTTATAGATTAAAAATATGTATACTACTAGTAATATTAAGTACCATTTCATGAGCACATGTTATGTTTCAAGAACTTATCATTCATTACCTCATTAAGTCAGTTGCCTTTGTTTTAGGAAAACTCCACTTTAGAGATGAAAAGACTAGAGTTTCAACATCAAATAATGTCTTCAATCACTTGAATATTACCTCCATCAGGGCCTATATTGTATAATTTACTAATGTGTACTCAGGGTTTCTCTGGTGGCGCTAGTTGTAAAGGACCCACCTGCCAATGCAGGAGACTTAAGAGATGTGGGTTCAGTCCCTGGGTCAGGTGGGGAAGATGCCCTGGAGAAGGGAGTGGCAATCCACTCCAGCATTCCTGCCTGGAGAATCCCATGGACAGAGGAGCCTGGTGGGCTACAGTCCATAGGGTCACAATGAGTCAAACACGACTGAAGCAACTTAGCACGCACGCACCTTCAGCTCCAGAAACAGTGCCAGGCACACACATGTGTACAATCAATAATTGTTGATGGACGGTCTGAACAATTCCAAAGTTGAAGGCACTTTTTCCTGTGTGCCATGCTACTTTTCCAGACACGTAGGAAGATACGGAAGGAAGGAAAGCAGGAAAAAAAAAAAAAGAAGGAAAGAAAGAAAGAAAGAAGAAAAAGTATTATTTTCTTAGTGGGGAAAAACTTCTATATTTTTAACTGTTTAAACAAATGGGAAATTTTTTAATTAAAATGATTTATGGTATTATTTTAGTTTCAGGTGTACTACATAGTACTTGATATTTGCACATGTTATGAGATGATCACCAGAATAAGCTGAGGAACTATCTGTTTCCATACAAAGTATTACAGTATTACTGACCATATTCCTTATGCTGTGTGTTATTGAAATACATCCCACAGTTTCTCACCTTTACAGCTGATAGTTTGTGCCTCTTAACCCTCTTCACCTGTGTCTCCCCACCACACCACTTCCCCTCTCATCTGTGAGTCTGATTTTGCTTTGCTTGTTTGTCTTGTTCTTTAGATTCCCCATACAAGAGAAACCATAGGATATTTATCTCTCTGTGTCTGACTTATTTCATTAGCTTAACACTCTCTAGATCTTTTCATCAGGTCCCCCCAGATGGCAAGATTCCAAGTTTTTATGGCTGAGTAATATTCTCAGGTGGCGCTAGTAGTAAAGAACCTGCCTGGCAATGCAGAAGACATAAAAACCACAAGTTCGATCCCTGGGCTGAGAAGATCCCCTGGAGGAGGGCAGGGCAACTCACTCCAGTATTCTTGCCTGGATAATCCCACGGACAGAGGAGCCTGGTGGGCCGCATCCACAGGGTCACAGAGAGTCAGACACGACTGAAGCAACTTAGAAGCAACACAATATTACAAAATTAACTTTCACACAAAGAAAACTCTATTTCACTGTGTCTCTCTTTCTCAGCTACATCTAATCAATAATTCATGCTTATCGATTTTTTCTTTAAAATTTCTTCTTGTGTCAATCTCTGTCTTCTACAACCACCTAGTCAAAGCCGTTTTCAAGTTTTGCCTGAATTAGTGTGTGTGTGGGGGGGGTGCTTCCCTGGTGACTCAGACAGTAAAAAATCCACCTGCAACGTGGGGGAGCTGGGTTCAATCCCTGGGTTGAGAAGACCCCCTGAAGGAGGGCATGACAACCCACTCCAGTATTCTTGCCTGGAGAATTCCCATGCACAGAGGAGTTTGGCAGGCTATAGTCCATGGGGCTGCAAAAAATTGAACATGACTGAGCAACTAAGCATAGCACAGCACAGCACCTAGGAAAATCCTGAATTAGTATGATAGCTTTTAAGTTGTGAGTCTGCTTTCTTTCTTTCACAGTTAAATATGTTATTTAAGGCATTTCTTTTATTCATTTGCTTAAAACAATTTCAGGATTCATCTTTGTCGATAGATGAGGTCTCAACTCTGTTCAGAGTCCATTTTCCTCAGGTCTACCACAGGTTCACTCCATGAAACAAAGCACTGACTACCTTTCCATATTATCCCTTCAGGGATGTTTCTGTAGAAGATAGAAATAATATTTCTTCCCCTGGAGCAAAGGGTAGGCATGCTCCTTTCTAATGTAAAATATTCAGGTCCCCTAAACTTAGGAATCCTCTTCTGTAATGAAACATACTACGTGTAAAGGTATCATTTGGCCCTCTCTGCATCACCCTATGGGAATAACAGCTAAAGGAACTAGCACCCAAAATACTGATATTTCTATGAGTAATAGCTGATATTCTACAAGTAATAGCTGATATTTCATTGAGGAATACACCGATATTTCTATGAATAATAAGTTGTCCTTTATCTCTAACTAAGGAATTTCATGTCTTAGGCCAGCATCCTTGAAGAAGTGGCAGACTAAGATTTTAGTTAGCAAACAGTAAAGTTTCAGATTCTTCACTGTTCTTGAGAATTAAAGTCATCTAGGGAGACATTTAAAAACACATGTCTAGTTCCCATCAAATCAATTAACTCAAAATCTCTGGAAATGAGCCCTAGATTTTGTCTTGTTTAAAACTCCTAAAGTAATTCCAGCGTGCAGCCACATTACAGTGATCTATAGAATAGAATTTGCATTCAATGTCTTCTAACTCAAGTTTGCCTTTTCAAACTCATTTTCCAAGTAGAAAATAGGACACCAATAAAAGAGGAGACTAAGCTAGAGAAAGAGAGACGTCTTCACAAGGGAAAACTGAAATATGGAAGAAAGGCTAAACAAATACAGTGGAGAGATTCTGAGGGCAGGAAGAGNTTACAGTGATCTATAGAATAGAATTTGCATTCAATGTCTTCTAACTCAAGTTTGCCTTTTCAAACTCATTTTCCAAGTAGAAAATAGGACACCAATAAAAGAGGAGACTAAGCTAGAGAAAGAGAGACGTCTTCACAAGGGAAAACTGAAATATGGAAGAAAGGCTAAACAAATACAGTGGAGAGATTCTGAGGGCAGGAAGAGAAACACATAAAAAAGAAAGAGATCCACCCAGTATTGTTTGCTGTTAAAGAAGTCATTAGAAAGGGACGAAATATCTGATGATTATTAGAGCCCAGCAACAACTGAAAGAGGAAGACAGAAGTAAAATCTCAGAAAAGAACAAAAGGAATGATTCCCCGAAGGAGGCCAGGATCCTGGAAACTATTAAGAAGTGGTTTCTTAAGCTACAAATACTGACTCCATTGTAAATGTAATTGGGAAACAAACTCTTCAGGACAACAATACTAAATTGTTAAAGAACATGAAAATCCACACAGATTTGAGAGGAGAACATAGGGATTTATCACAGTAAAATACTCCAAGAATTATTAGGTGAGTTTCAGAGCGGTACAGTGCCCTGAAAGCATATGCCAGAAATAAGGGTGAAATTACGACTCCGGGGATGGCAAAGCCAAGAAGGAGCACATTAAAGTGGAGTCAGGCAGGACCAAAGCAGACGAAGTCTGAGTTAGATGTTGTTCTGATGGAAGAGTAGCTCCTGGGTAGGATTAATCAAGCCAAAACATATTGGGGAAGAAATATTTGGCAACTTAGGTTTTGGCAGTCCTGGAATCTCACTATATCACTATTAGCATCTACAAATAATCTGGATGAATAGGGTAGAAATAGAAAGAATAAATTAAAAAGAAAAAAGTGAACAGATCAAGCAAACAGTATTAGAAAAAGAAAAATAAACGCTTAAGAAATTGATTAAAAATTCAGTTGAGATTCTCTGAAGATGCAACCAAACAGTAGAGATAAGTGAATCTAGAGACAAATATTCTACAACTACAGAAAAAGATTCGTGGGAAAAAAAATGTCACATGAGATCTGGAACATTTAAATACTAAGTACAATGTCCTAAAGAATAGGCCCCAAGAGGTACAGGTTTCAGAATTATCAGAAAGGTCTTCAGTTGAGATATCTATTAAAAGTGATTCTCAGGCAGGTACCAGGCAAATCTTCCTTAGCAACAAGTCTCTGGAATTAGGGAGTTCATATTAAAACGAAAAAACAGGTACAGGTCTGAAAATGCTTGCTGACAAGACATCAGATGACTGTAGCTCTGAACAGACTCCACACTCATTAAGCTCTGAAGTACCAGAAGCATATGATTCAAAAAGAAAATGAAAATTGAAAGAGTTTAAATACTTAGAAGGTAAAGAAAAACACCTCAAATGAGAACTATGGGGTCAAGGTTGCCACCATAATAGCTTCTAAGCTTGGAGAAAAAAATACAGAGTACATGGATACATGTGTATGCATGTGTGCTAAGCCGCTTTGTTATGTCCAACTCTTTGCAACCCCATGGACTACATAGCCTGCCAGGCTCCTCTGTCCATGGGATTCTCCAGGCAAGAATATCAGTGTGGGTCACCTGCCCTCCTCCAGGGGATCTTCCCAATCCAGGGATCAAAACCATTTTTCTTAAGTCTCCTGCATTGGCAGATGGGTTCTCTACCACCAGCACCACCTGGAAAGCCCACGTGTATACATTCCACTTCCTAATTCTGGCCATGGGACTGTGACAAAATTACAATTTTGTCTCTTGCTAGAAGAGATCTTAGGCTTTCATGTTTCCCATTTGAGGATTTGAACTAAGGGTGGACAGGAACTGTAGGAAGTCCAAACAGAGTAAAAATGTAACTTTCTTCTCTCAAATACTACTTGGACTTTGGCAACACTAAGTGAAAGGCCCTGGAGACATACTTTTGCTTGGGATCATGCTCTAGGAGATGGGAGTTGGCCCACTTTCTAAACTGGGTGAATGAGGGCTTGGTGCTCAGATGATTTTTTTATTCTGTTAACTATTTGAACACTTTTTTTAAAGACAAGGATATGGAGACTTAACTCTTACAACTCTTACATGTTTTTTGGTGAAGAAAACCTAGACACAGATGCTAAAGAAAACCTGACTCAACCCAGGAACCAGAGAGGGAATAAAAAATTGGGGGAGACTTAAGGTCCTTTGATTTTACACTAACTTCAGCAATATAATCTGACCCAAAACTTTATGTCTCCGGAATCTCCCTGAAAATGTTATACAGAGAAGGCAATTATATTCAATTTTGGGACATCTGTGTTGATAACACTCACTGTAGTTGCCAGAGTATCTTTTATTTATTATTATTATTTTTTAACTTTTTAGCTATGTTGCATAGCATCCAGAATCTTAGCTCCCCAATCAGAGATCTAACCTGCACCCCTAGCAGTGGAAGCATGGAATCTTAACCACCAGGCTGCCAGCAAAATCTCGACCATAGTCTTAAGGGTTAAGACATTAAAACTTAATGATTTTAACCCAATGGGTTAAAAACAACAAAAACAGTAACTCCATCAGTTCAGTTCAGTTCAGTCTCTCAGTCATGTCCAACTCTTTGCAACCCCATGAATTGCAGCATGCCAGGCCTCCCTGTACATCACCAGCTCCCACAGTTGATTCAGACTCATGTGCATCGAGTCAGTGATGCCATCCAGCCATCTCATCCTCTGTCTTCCCCGTCTCCTCCTGCCCTCAATCCCTCCCAGCATCAGAGTCTTTTCCAATGAGTTAACTCTTCGCATGAGGTGACCAAAGTACTGGAGTTTCAGCTTTACCATAGTTCCTTCCAAAGAACACCCAGGACTGATCTCCTTTAGAATGGACTGGTTGGATCTCCTTGCAGTCCAAGGGACTCTCAAGAGTCTTCTCCAACACTACAGTTCCAAAGTATCAATTCTTTGGCTTTCTTCACAGTCCAACTCTCACATCCATACATGACCACTGGAAAAAACCATAGCCTTGACTAGATGGACCTTTGTTGGCAAAGTAATGTCTCTGCTTTTCAATATGCTGTCTAGGTTGGTCATAACTTTCCTTCCAAGGAGTAAGTGTCTTTTAATTTCACGGCTGCAGTCATCATCTGCAGTGATTTTGGAGCCCCCCAAAATAAATCTGACACTGTTTCCACTGTTTCCCCATCTATTTCCCATGAAGTGATGGGACCGGATGCCATGATCTTCATTTTCTGAATGTTGAGCTTTAAGCCAACTTTTTCACTCTCCTCTTTCACTTTCATCAAGAAGCTTTTTAGTTCCTCTTCACTTTCTGCCATAAGGGTGGTGTCATCTGCATATCTGAGGTTATTGATATTTCTCCCAGCAATCTTCATGGAATGTGGCAAATAGAGAATGGGGAGAACTTAGTATATCCGACTGACACATTTGGGAACAAGAACCAGACAAGGAGAGCTGAGATCCTTCCCCTCCTTGCCTCCTTTTTGGGAATAATTTATTTACAGAGAGTACACATTATCCTCTCTCCTTAACACAACTGAACCATTACATCTCTGCCCCAGGGGAGGAGGCCTGCCAGAGTCCAGACAGGCCTGTGGGTTGGAAAGTCTGGATATTTACGGGATTCAATATTTATGGGGTTCAGTATTTTTGCTACATACCCAAGATGAGTGTCCCAGCAGCTCTGGCAATAATAAAATATTTAGATTCTCCCTGGCTAGACTTCTTTGTCTGTCCCAACTGAATCAGAGTTAAGAGGAAAGACTCAGATGGAGGTTACACACTGCTTCCCTCCAAACTCTAGATCTCTCTGATTCTAAACGTTGAACCAGCACCATAATGCCTCACACCAGACAGCTCTGGCATTCATCTGACCCAAGTAGATATTTCAATGTGACCCTTGAAACAGCATAATCATAGCAGCAATAAGGAAAAGTTACTGTATAAGCATGGATAAGATTTAGTCATAGGTTGGTACCAGTTTATTATAATTATGATTGGATAAAATTGTATAAGCCTCCCAGGTGTCACTAGTAGTAAAGAATCCGCCTGCAAATACAGGAGACGCAGGTTCGATCCCTGGATTGGGAAGATCCCATGGAAGAGGGCATGGCAACCCACTACAGTATTCTTGCCTGGAGAATACCAAGGATATAGGAGCCTGGCCAGCTGCAGTCCATGGGGTCACAAAGAGTCAGACAAGACTGAGTAACTAAGCAGTAGCAGCAAAACTGTGTAAATGAGATATGTGATTGTGACCCCTAGAACATCATAATCATAGCAGCAATAAGGAAAAGTTTACTGTGTAAACATGGATGGGTTTAGTGATCGGTTGGTACCAGCTGGACCCAGCCAAACTCCTGCCTGGCAACACCACTATCAGCACCAGTAGCACATGACTATGGGTAGAGAATGTAAGCTTTCTGATTCAAACCCTTTACTTACATTCATCAAAGAACATAAAAAGGAGATCTAAATGCACGGTCCACAAAAATAGAGTAGAATTTCTGTTTCCTGAATTCTCTCACTTCCCCCAAGGTTTCCAGAAACTCTCAGTCACTAAATTCCCAATGTTTTAACCCAGAGATTTTTTTTTTTTTCTGCCTCCTCTTATGTCCTCTTCTCTATCTGGATGCGGGGCTTCCCGTGTACATCAGTGGTAAGGAATCTGCCTGCAAATGCTAGAGACCCAGGTTCAATCCCTGGGTTGGGAAGATCCCCTAGAGGAGGAAATGGCAACCCTGTCCAGTATTCTTACCTGGGAAATCTCATGGATAGAGGAGCCTGGAGGGCTCTAGTCCATGGGATAGCAAGAGTCAGGCATGACTGACTAAACAACATCTGATGCTCCTGAAATTTTTCAACAGACTTTGACATCCTGAAGGATGTCATCTTAAATGTCCATGACTTTTCTCCTTAAGAATCAGCCCACCGATTTTATCCTTTCCATTTCTGCTCCTGTTCTCATTACGTGGTCTCACAAACAACCTAAAATCCTTACTGGAAACGCCAGGATCTCTTTGGCAAGTGGTTGAGGGGAAGAGGCTAAGTGAACAAGCCAGAATCCTCTTCAGGGGAAATTAAAGAGGTATAACTGAGAACACACAATTTTTCTGCTGCTGCTTAGTCACTCAGTCGTGTCCAACTCTTTGCAACCTTATGGACTGTAGCCCCCCAGGCTCCTCTGTCCATGGGAGACAGAAGTAAGAATACTGGAGTGGGTTGCTATGTCCTCCTCTAGGTGATCTTCTCAACTCAGGGATCAAACCCATGTCTCTTGCCTCTCCTGCATCGGCAAGCGGATTCTTTACTACTAGCACCACCTGGGAAACTTACACAATTTTATCCAATCATAATTGCAATAACAAACATAATTAAGATTTATTATATGCAAGGACCACTATTACATGGACTATTTCTCTTGATATATTAGTTCTCTGAGACTATTGCTAATACTATTTCTGTTTTTGAGAGAAGGGTACTAAGTCTTAAGGGTACTAAGGATACTAAGTTTGGGCATTAAGCACTGCCCAGGGTCATGAAGCTAAAAAAAAAAGAGAAGCCAAAACTGTAAGCTGAGTCTGCTGACCTGGGGACCCTTAACCTTCTCACATCTTGCATAATCCCTGACAGCTTTTCTCTTCTCTTCCCATTACCTTCCCCATGAATTCCATTTTTTTTTTTCAACATTTTCAGTACAAAATAATAGGATTCTGAAAGTGTTTGGAGCAACACACGGTATATGAAAGCATGGACATGGTGCCAGCACATTGTCTGCCCTGGAGTAATATTTGCTCATTAGACTTATAATGTGTGTGTCAGTTGCTCAGTCATGTCCAACTCTTTGCGACCCCATGGACTATACCTGCCAGGCTCCTCTGTCCATGGATTTCCCAAGGCAAGAATACTGGAGTGAAGTGCCATTCCCTTCTTCAGAGGATCTTCCAAACCCAGGGATGGAACTCTGATCTCCTGCATTGCAGGCAGACTTTAACGCCTGAGCCACCAGGGAATTCTTTGACTTAAAATATTTAAAGCAAAATCAAATACTTCCATCCAGTTCTTGAACTCCAAATCAGTTGCCTCCAGTTTTCTTTCTACTATAAAGTATATCATTTCCCACATCCTTCTAGCCCCAGGTCATGACATCAATCTGGAGTCCACTGTCACAGAACCTGTTGTTGGTGTCTCCTACTGATTTTTTTTTTAAAGAATGCCCCTCTTATCAATCTTTTCAGGACCCCCTAGTCATACCTAGTCTAGACTCCCATCAATTTAGATCAGGAAGCACCATGGTAGCACCTTAATTGGATTCCTGTTTCTAGTTTCCCAGTTACAATAGATTTGACACATTACATGATCAGCTTTACACCAACACTTCAATGGCTCACCATCACCTTTCGACTAAATTTCTCATCATTTTGTCACAATCTGGCACCTACATCTCAAATCTAATATCCTACTGACCCCCAGATCAAAGACTCAACTACAAGCTGCCTTGCTCATATTTCCCTGAAGGTAGCTTATATTTCTTTCTCCTAAGTGAAATGTAAATTACCATTAATAAACAAAAATGGGTATATCCTTACTCACAATAAGAGATACATTAGCTAAAACAATGAAATACAATTTTAAGCCAGCAGATAGACAAAGACAAAATTAAAAGGTTGATAACATTCAGTCTTAATAAGGAGGTGGGGAAAAAGGCACTCTAATTCACTGACAACACAAATTACTTCAGTGTGTGGAAGGTATTACTAGCCTCAAAACTTAAGGGCATTCAGAAAATGCCCTTAAAGGCCACTCTCTCAAAAACTTAAAAGGCATCCGTTATAACTCTATGAACTTGTGCTATAAATCTAACACAATTAGATTATATGCCTATATATATATATATATATATGCACACACAAACACACGAAAGTGAACGTGAAGTCACTCAGTTGTGTCTGACAGACACTTTGTGACCCCATGGACTGGAGCCTACCAGGCTCCTCTGTCCATGGGATTTTCCAGGCAAGAGTACTGGAGTGGGTTGCCATTTCCTTTTCCAAGGGGATCTTCCTGACCCAGGGATCGAATCCAGGTCTCCTGCATTGCAGGCAGACACTTTACCACCTGAGCCACCTGGGAAGCCCGCACACATACATATATACAAATTTACTTACTATTAAAAATATTACCTAGGAAACAATACAAAGGTCAAATAACAAATAAGTGACCAGTTAAATGGGGTTTCTCTAGTAGCTCAGCAGGTAAAGAATCTGACTGCAACGCAGGAGACCCTGGTTCAATTCATGGATTGGAAAGATCCCCTGGAGAAGGGATAAGCTACCCAATGAAGTATTTTTGCCTGGAAAATTCCATAGACAGAGGAGCCTGGCAGATTACAATCCATGGGGTCACAAAGAGTCGGACACAACTAAGTGACTTTCACTTCTCTCACCAACTAAATAAATTGTGATGCATCTACAAATGGTACACTGTACTTTTGAAAACTAACAAATACATATAATTGACCTATATGTGCTAATATGGGAAGCTATTTATGATGCATTGTTAAGTAAAAAGAAAAAGTTGCTGCAATAACATCAATGAATCCCAAGGGAATTATGCTGCATTAAAAAAAAAAATCTCAAAAGTTTAAAACTATTAATCAGTTCAGTTCAGTTCAGTTCAGTCACTCAGTCGTGTCCGACTCTTTGTGACCCCATGAATCGCAGCACGTCAGGCCTCCCTGTCCATCACCAACTCCCGGAGTTCACTCAGACTCACATCCGTCAAGTCAGTGATGCCATTTAGCCATCTCATCCTCTGTCATCCCCTTCTCCTCCTGCCCCCAATCCCTCCCAGCATAAGTCTTTTCCAATGAGTCAACTCTTCGCATGAGGTGGCCAAAGTATTGGAGTTTCAGCTTTAGTATCATTCCTTCCAAAGAAATCCCAGGGTTGATTTCCTTCAGAATGGACTGGTTGGATCTCCTTGCAGTCCATCATATACAACTCTATTTATAGAACATTCATGAAATAACAAAATTATAGAGATGAGCAGGTTAGTGATTGCCAAAGATGAGAGACTGAGGTTGCAAGTGTAACAGGACATGGGAGCCTTGTAGTGACAGAAAGTTCTGTACTATATTTCTGATGGTAACTGCAGATTGTGATTGAATTGCATTGAAGTACACATCCAAACACACTCACATGTAAATGGTTGCATATATAGCTAGTAAAGTCTGAATAAACTCTGCTGCTGCTGCTAAGTCACTTCAGTCGTGTCTGACTCTGTGCGATTCCATAGACAGCAGCCCACCAGGCTCCCTCGTCCCTGGGATTCTCCAGGCAAGGACACCGGAGTGGGTGAATAGACTCTGCAGACGGTACCAATATCAATTTTCTGGTTTTGACACTGTACTACAGATGGTAACATGGAAGAGGTGTAAGTGAAGGGTGCACGGGACCTTCACGTACATATCTTTGCCATTTCTTGTGAATAATAATTATGCTAAAATATAAATTTTTTTTATAAATATACAGGCACTCTTTCTGTGCTCACAGCTGTGCAAGTCTTACTAGAATGGAAGGCTGAGTATTGTTAGTACATTAAGAGAGAGATCATTTTTTGTATAAAGACAGTTAGAATTGTAGAGCATACTCATATAATCTTCTCTTAATAAATATTTTTGTAAACAAAAATAAAAAGAACAAGTTGCAAATAGATGAGTGGTTATATCTCATTGATGCAAAACATATGAATATTTATGTATAAAAATATCAGGGAATACCCTCAGCTAGGTCTTAACACTGGCTGCCTCTAGGCAATGTGTGAGGAAGAGCTGGGAATAAGAAGGGGGAATGTTTTCTTTGTTATCCACTTCTGTATTTTTTAACTTTCTTTTGTATTATCATTTATTTCTTCTCTGATCTGAATATCATGTATTTCTTCTATTGATCAGGAGGATAATGGTTAGGAAGAAACTTAAAGGGAAAAGTAAGGGAAAGAAGGAATTTCTTCCTCTGAACCTTTGTCCATCTCATTTCTTCAAGGCTCAACAGAGGGCCTGAGGTCTCAACAGAATTCTGAACTCCAGAAGTATTTTAGTTATTGTCTACACTATGGATTTGGGATTTAGAAAAGTCTTGCTGAAAATACTAGACCCTGGAATAGGTAGGTTCTCAAGAAATGTTTATCATGGTAATAGTAATATTTCTTATTTCCTAAAAATGGATTGCTCACAAATTATCTGCACCACACTATCTACCACAGAGAGAACAAAGAAGATGCTGATTTGAAAAACATGGACCTTACTTAAGTAATCAGTTTTAAATTAAGATTTAGTCTTAAACTTCTGAGTTCATTAGTCATTCAAAAGAAAACAAAGTGCAATCTTAAAGAATTATTCAGGTGTAATACAGAAACATTTTAGGGTTATTTGAACACTGCTACTTCTTTTAGAAAAACAATGCTGTTTTAAAAATTAAAACCCAGATATAGTAATCAGTTTTAAATTAAGATTTAGTCTTAAACTTCTGAGTCCATTAGTCATTCAAAAGAAAACAAAGTGCAATCTTAAAGAATTATTCAGGTGTAATACAGAAACATTTTAGGGTTATTTGAACACTGCTACTTCTTTTAGAAAAACAATGCTGTTTTAAAAACTAAAACCCAGATAAACACCTAAAAAGGGACTCTTGTCTAGCCATACCAATCCACTTACCTTATCATTTCTTGCAAAAGCCTGCCCTGCACTCTTGTGGTAGCTTCTGTCCTATGCAACAAACAGAGGAAAATTAATCCAAACTGTGTAAATCAGGCATTCAGACGTCCTGTATCTTTCACTGATGTTAGGGAAGAGATGGGTCTGGCTTAATGTCAGTAGCAGTACACACCTCCAAGAGCTAGTCTGAAGTACTTGAATCTAGACCTATTTTGCATTCTGTGTGGATAGTTGTACGCTTGATGATGTCATGTGATAATATTTGTGTACTTACCATTCACTTGGAAAAGCTGAAAGAAATGGATAAGATATATTAAATTTTTATTCATTGAGGGCTAGAAATTAATTTTATAATAATACCAAGAAAAAAAATGTATATACACCTGCATTTTAGTATACTCCAAACAGTTATTATATACATGCCACTAACTCAAAGATATGACAAAATGTCATCTCAGTTATTAGAGTATATAGATAGAGAAGATTAAGTTTTATTCAGATGCAAGATAAAATCAAGAAAAGCTTTAGGGATTTTCTGTTGATTTTCGAACAACAAAAGAATCTGTGTTTTGTGCACCATCTAGAGGAAATATGTAAAATTTATAATGAACATAGTATTGGTAATAGAAACTGAGTGAACAATGTCATCATTGAAATTATACATAGATAATATTTTCATCTACCTGAGATGATTTTCAGGGATTCCTACAGAAATATGATTTCCAATCTTATCAAGATGAAGCAGATGCCAGTTGAAGTCTAGCATACTCATTTTTGCAGTTACTAAAAATGTTTTCTTGAACATAATTTAAACTAATTTCCCTTACATGTGTGTGTGGTCTGTTGCTCAGTCATGTCCAGCACTTTGCAACCCCCTGGACTGTAGCTCGCTGGGCTCCTCCATCCATGGGGTTATTCAGGCAAGAAGACTGCAGTAGGTTGCCATTTCCTATTCCAAGGGATCTTCCCACCCAGGAATCAAACCCACGTCTCTTGCATCTTGTGCACTGGCAGATTCTTTACCCCTGAACCACCTAGGCAAATTCCTAGTTTCCCTTAATAAACTGGAAAGCTGACAACTAGATTTTCTTCTAACATTAAACCAAAGTCTATTGTTTATTTAAAATTAAATGTAACCCTTATGTTACCAAGAAAAAGTTTAAAATACAAGGAAAAACCTTCCTCTCTTTTATTCTCCATACCAAAAAAGAGAAGGAAAAAGAATTTAATTTCATCACCAAATATTTTTATCAAATATCTTTCTGGGTCTCATAGCCTCTGTATAGCAGAATTTGTTAAATTAAAAGTTAAATAATAAACTAAACAATAAATTGTTTAATTATAATATTTATATAAGTTAATTATATTTATAGATATGTTTGATTAATTAAATATATATTATATAATATTTTATAGAATTATTTAATTATAAATTAAATAATTAATTAAAATTAATGTTACATTACTTTCTGTGGGTAAATATTTTAAATATTCAACTGTATCTTTCTGGCATATATTCACCTTATTTTCTAGGAAAAATTAATATTACTTACAAACACAATTTTTTAATGAGAAAACACTCCTTACTCATATCAAGACTAAAACTCTATGTCTTCATCTCTTCTCACTATATACTCTCTCCCTAATTAGTCTCATTCAAAACTAAAGTCTCAGTTAATAGTTATATGCCACTCACTTCAGATTAATATCTGTAATATAGATCTTGGGCTTCCCTGGTGGTTCAGACAATAAAGAATCTGCCTGCAATGTGGGATATCCCAGTTCAATCTCTGGGTCAGGAAAATCCCCTGGAGAAGGAAATGTTAACCATTCCAATATTCTTGCCTGGAGATTTCCATGGACAGAGGAGTATGGCGAGTCAGACACGACTGAGCAACTAACACTTTCACCTTTCCTTTCAATACAGATCTTATATAATGCATCTACATACTCAAAAACCAACTCGGCGATATTCCCTTGTATAAAGGTACCACATCTCTATCCATTCCGCTGTGGATGGCTGCTTCCATGTCCTGCTGCTGCTACTGCTGCTGCTGCTTAGTCACTTCAGTCGTGTCCGACTCTGTGTGACCCCATAGACGGCAGCCCACCAGGCTCCCCTATTCCTGGGATTCTCCAGGCAAGAACACTGGAGTGGGTTGCCATTTCCTTCTCCAATGCATGAAAGAGAAAAGTGAAAGTGAAGTCGCTCAGTCTGTCCGACTGTTAAACAGTGCTGCAGTGAACACTGAGGTGCATTTGTCTTTTTGAACTATCATGTTCTTTGGATATATGCCTAGGAGTGGATTGTTGGATCACGTTAGCTCTATTTTTAATTTTGTAGGGAACCTCCATCCTGTTCTCCATAGTGACTGTGCAAGAGTTCCCTTTTCTCCACATCCTCCCCAACATTTAAGGTTTGCACATAGCCAGTAGGGACCTGTTGCACAGTGCAGGGAACTCAGCTCGGTGCTCTGTAGTGACCTAGATGGCGGGGAGTGGGGGAGGGAGGGCCACGAGGGAGGCGATATACGTATACATATAGATGATTCACCTTGTTGTACAGCAGAAAGTAACACAACACTGTAAAGCAACTATACCCCAATTAAAAAAACACCCAACTCAGCGTCTCTCTTTGTATATTTCAAGAACACTTCAACTCAACGTGTTCGGAACGGCGACGTTCTTTCCCGAAAGTCTGCTTCTTTCACAGCTCCCATTTATTTAAGCTACGACAACGTGACACTTGAAAGTCATCCTTAAAAACTGCCTCTTCCCTGCTCTTCACTGCATTGTCCAGACCACTAAATAACTCTCAACTCCTGTCCATTTCCACTTCTGCAGTCCTAGTTCAAACAACCAACACTTCTGAACTGGGCGACTGTCCTAACATCCAAATTTATCTCCCTTTGTCAATACTTTTGCTTCTTCTAGAACATACTTCCTCCTATTCCATTTTAATATAATCACCTCATTCTCAGCGATCCTCAGAATTTAACTCAAATTCACTTTCTCAGGGAACCTGCCCTTTAAGATTAGGCCACATCCTGGCTCTTATCTGCCTGCTTTGGCATCCTTACCAGCATAGAAAAACTCTCTGGTTCTGCTTATCATTATATTTTCAGGGCATGGAATAGAGTTAGTAAGCACTCAATAATATTTCTTCAATGAACAAATAGACAAATGACAAAGGCCATTTTTGTCTTCAGTCCAAAAAACAAAAAAATCAAGATGAAAGATAAGAGTACCTACATTTATCTCCTCTTTTTCCCAAGACTCAGTAAAAATAACACAGAGGTATACTTAAAAATGATATACATGAACAATGAAAAAGAGGGTCGAAAGCAGTGCACTCAACAAATGATTGCAACAAATTCTGGGGGGAGGGGCGGGGAGCAAATGGTGACGAACTAGTGAGTAATAAAGCAAATGAAGATGCTATAAGTATGCACACACAGTGGGCTGCCGTAGAAAGCTAATCTGCCCAGTGGAATCTAGATGACTGAGTATACTGTATCAAATACAGTGGAAAGTAGAAGTGAGGCCTGGCCAAAAAAATGAAGCAATTCACTGAAAGTCTTTAGGGAAAACATGTTATGTCCCCGCACACCATCCTCTCTCATCGGGCGTCTTTCTCAAAAGGTCCAATGACCTAGCATTCACACTCACTCCAAAGGTGGGTAAAAGAGAAAGAGAGAATGAAAGGAAGAAGAGAATAAAAGAACGAACAGATGAAAGGAAAGGAGAGGGAGGGAGGGAGGGAGGAAATCGGGGTGACTTGCGAGGCACCTGTCTCTTATACACATCTCTCTCCATAAAAAGAATACAATGCTTGAGAAGAAGTAGGGCAGCTTGCGTGGGAGTTGCAACTCTGACATTTGAGTCCCAAATTATAACCTGCAGCTCCCCACCCACACACCTTAAAACAAAGCTTGTCGGGGCAGTAACCGCCTTTGACAAAAACTCAGCTGGTATAAATGAACAAGCAAGAACCACCAAATATCTGAAGGAAAAAAACCCTATACTATGAATGAGAAAGATCAAAATAAGCAAAAAATGACTCTAGGAAAAACAGAGGCAATTCATCAACAAGTGGATTAAAAAAAAAACCCAACAACTTCTTATTACATCCTAAGAAACATTCGATAAGATATCGTATCTATTGCATTTTTAACAAATAAAAAACAAGGACAGGATACTATTAAAACTCAAATATCAGAAAGCAAATGTGTTACAATATATGTCAAATTAAAATTCAAATACTAAAACTCTCCCAGTGTAGTAGAACTAAAAAACAAAAATTCAAAAAATGTAAAACAAAACAGATAATTATTCCCAAATGCCCAACATTAGAAAGAAAGAACAGAGATCATAGAAGAGATGTGATAATAATAATAAATACTAACAATCATCCTAGAAGAAATCTCCTACAGCTCAAGTATTTCAGTGAAAGTCTGCAGAATGAAATACCCCATAATAGGGCTTCCCTGGTCCCTCAAGTGGTAAAGACTCTTCCTCCAATGCGGAAGACCTGGATTTGATCACTGGGTTGGGAAAATCCCCTGGAGAAGGGCATGGCAATTCACTTCAGTATTCTTGCCCGAATCCCCATGGACAGAGGAGCCTGGTGGGCTACAGTCCATGGGGTCACAAAGAGTCAGACACAACTGAGCGATAAAGCACATAATATGTCTGGCTCAATGACTAAAAGGAAGACATTCGGAGTCATTTCATTTTAAAACCTCAAAACAATATATCAAGAGTATACTTAAAACTCTCAGTGTGGAAATAAAAATAAGTTCCTTAAAAAAGGAACAAAACACAGACTGTCATCAATATCAGCCATACTAGATGACAGAAAACAGTGGATGAATGTTTAAAATTCTGAGGGAAAATGATTTTCCACCTAGAAGCTTATGTACAGCAAAATCACCCATGATGTGTGAGGGCGGGAACAAGAAACACTTTCAGACATGTATGCAATCAGAAAGGTTAGCCACCATGGGGCTTTCTGACGAAATTCCTTTTAGGATATAAGTAAAAAAGAAGAAGAAGGAGGAGGAGGGATGAGCCAAGAAAAGGTAAAATGCCAGCAAAGAGCAGCTCCTACTCAGAAGGGCAATGACAGTAAAGTGCAAGGTAACAGGGCACCATCTTTGCATGAAATGTTCCCTTGGTATCTCCAATTCTCTTGAAGAGATCTCTAGTCTTTCCCATTCTGTTGTTTTCCTCTATCTCTTTGCATTGATTGCTGAAGAAGGCTTTCTTATCTCTTCTTGCTATTCTTTGGAACTCTGCATTCAGATGCTTATATCTTTTCTTTTCTCCTTTGCTTTTCGCCTCTCTTCTTTTCAGTGCTATTTGTAAGGCTTCTCCAGACAGCCATTTTGCTTTTTTGCATTTCTTTTCCATGGGGATGGTCTTGATCCCTGTCTCCTGTACAATGTCACGAACCTCATTCCATAGTTCATCAGGAACTCTNTGTGTGTGTGTGTGTGCGTGCATACCCATGCACACATGCGTGCACGTCTGACTCTTTGCGACCCCATGGGCTGTAGCCCATCAGGCTCCTCTGTCCTTGGGATTCTCCAGGCAAGAACACTGGAGTGAGTTGCCATTTCCCCCTCCAGGGGATCTCCACAACACAGGGACAGAATCTGCGTCTCTAGCAGTGGCAGGTGGATTCTTTACCACTTGAGCCACCTGGAAGCCCATAAAATATACCCGGGACCACTGTATAAAATGCTACTAAGAAAAGAGTTTTTTGCCAGCTTGGACACAACTCAAGTCAAACTAGTAGGGAACTTAAGAAAGTGTGACCCAACTGGGATTATGGCCGTGGAAAACCCAAGGGGATGGAAGTCATTTCTTTGAAATACTGTAAATTGTATGCTATTCTTGTGACCAGGTTTGAGGTCTAACTTGGAATTATACCTAAGAAATAGCTGACCCTTTCTCCTATCATGTACTCAAATCAAGAAAGGATGACACTTAGTTCAATTTGGACAGTGAGAGTAACAATCTATGAAACAAACATATAGTAAATGGAATCCATCTTAGAGTAACCAAATTAGCTCTTCTTTAATGGACTGGACAACCATGTATCCAGGTGGAAAAACCAAACTTGAAAAGTTAATGATTAGGGATTTTCAGGATTGAGTGGTGGATTACAATTATGTTCTTAACTACCTTCCCTCCAGATTCCACTAAATAAGAGTCAGGGATAAACTCACAGGAGAATGAAAGAGGGAGAAATTGATGGAAAAATTTTTTGGAAAATGGAAAGCAGATGAGCTAATGATGAGTGAATTTTCAAAGAAGGACACACAAAACTAAATGTGTACTGGTAGAACTGACAGGAAGAAGCCAGCCAATGTGGGTCACAGAGCCCTAGGAAAGTACTAGTCCAGGCACAGTCACACCTAAAGTGGGGGCATGAATGGAGGAGGCAGCATGGAGGTAGCAGTGACAACTGGAGAACTGCTTGTAGGGCATTTTAAGGAGCCAACCTCCAGGTCCATCGTGAGCCATGAAGCTTGCCAGCTCTCCCTCCTTCTAGCTGAGGAGGTCGGGACTCAGGCCACAAGGAGGAGTGCCCGAGTGGAGGTATCACTCTGAAACAGAGGACTGAGCAGGAGCATACACTCTGAATGGAAATAATTTCATTTGCTGGATTTCTAACCAGCCCAAGAAAAGAGATCTACAGTTACCAAAACCAGGGAGAAAGGGGGCTTCTGAAAACAGAAAATCATCCTATGGTAAGTAAGGTTCCAAGGTGACGTGAGAGGAAGCCTGCCCACTTCTTCATGCATAGAGAGCCTTCACATAAATAAAAACGGACAGCAAATGATCACTGGACATGTGATAAAGAGTCTAACGTGATAGACAGGAACTTCAGGAGAAAAGAGGGTCAATTCTGGGAGCAGGAAAACACTTCATGTCCATTATTAAAAAGATATTTGCACCCATAAAGAAAAAAGAATAAGATGCTATAAAACAGAAATATTGTAAGAACAAGAAAGAGTTACTAGAAATATTATGATCACAGAAATTAAAAATCATAGAAGGGATAGAAGATAATAGAGATATGTGTTCCCCAAGAGTAGAACAACAACAGCGAAAAAAAATCAGAGAAGGATAGAAGTCAGGAATTTTTTTTTTAAACAATAAGGAAGTTGGGGGGAAAATCAAAAAGTTCCAGCATGTCTNTGTGTGTGTGTGTGCGTGCATACCCATGCACACATGCGTGCACGTCTGACTCTTTGCGACCCCATGGGCTGTAGCCCATCAGGCTCCTCTGTCCTTGGGATTCTCCAGGCAAGAACACTGGAGTGAGTTGCCATTTCCCCCTCCAGGGGATCTCCACAACACAGGGACAGAATCTGCGTCTCTAGCAGTGGCAGGTGGATTCTTTACCACTTGAGCCACCTGGAAGCCCATAAAATATACCCGGGACCACTGTATAAAATGCTACTAAGAAAAGAGTTTTTTGCCAGCTTGGACACAACTCAAGTCAAACTAGTAGGGAACTTAAGAAAGTGTGACCCAACTGGGATTATGGCCGTGGAAAACCCAAGGGGATGGAAGTCATTTCTTTGAAATACTGTAAATTGTATGCTATTCTTGTGACCAGGTTTGAGGTCTAACTTGGAATTATACCTAAGAAATAGCTGACCCTTTCTCCTATCATGTACTCAAATCAAGAAAGGATGACACTTAGTTCAATTTGGACAGTGAGAGTAACAATCTATGAAACAAACATATAGTAAATGGAATCCATCTTAGAGTAACCAAATTAGCTCTTCTTTAATGGACTGGACAACCATGTATCCAGGTGGAAAAACCAAACTTGAAAAGTTAATGATTAGGGATTTTCAGGATTGAGTGGTGGATTACAATTATGTTCTTAACTACCTTCCCTCCAGATTCCACTAAATAAGAGTCAGGGATAAACTCACAGGAGAATGAAAGAGGGAGAAATTGATGGAAAAATTTTTTGGAAAATGGAAAGCAGATGAGCTAATGATGAGTGAATTTTCAAAGAAGGACACACAAAACTAAATGTGTACTGGTAGAACTGACAGGAAGAAGCCAGCCAATGTGGGTCACAGAGCCCTAGGAAAGTACTAGTCCAGGCACAGTCACACCTAAAGTGGGGGCATGAATGGAGGAGGCAGCATGGAGGTAGCAGTGACAACTGGAGAACTGCTTGTAGGGCATTTTAAGGAGCCAACCTCCAGGTCCATCGTGAGCCATGAAGCTTGCCAGCTCTCCCTCCTTCTAGCTGAGGAGGTCGGGACTCAGGCCACAAGGAGGAGTGCCCGAGTGGAGGTATCACTCTGAAACAGAGGACTGAGCAGGAGCATACACTCTGAATGGAAATAATTTCATTTGCTGGATTTCTAACCAGCCCAAGAAAAGAGATCTACAGTTACCAAAACCAGGGAGAAAGGGGGCTTCTGAAAACAGAAAATCATCCTATGGTAAGTAAGGTTCCAAGGTGACGTGAGAGGAAGCCTGCCCACTTCTTCATGCATAGAGAGCCTTCACATAAATAAAAACGGACAGCAAATGATCACTGGACATGTGATAAAGAGTCTAACGTGATAGACAGGAACTTCAGGAGAAAAGAGGGTCAATTCTGGGAGCAGGAAAACACTTCATGTCCATTATTAAAAAGATATTTGCACCCATAAAGAAAAAAGAATAAGATGCTATAAAACAGAAATATTGTAAGAACAAGAAAGAGTTACTAGAAATATTATGATCACAGAAATTAAAAATCATAGAAGGGATAGAAGATAATAGAGATATGTGTTCCCCAAGAGTAGAACAACAACAGCGAAAAAAATCAGAGAAGGATAGAAGTCAGGAATTTTTTTTTTAAACAATAAGGAAGTTGGGGGGAAAATCAAAAAGTTCCAGCATGTCTGACAAGTAAGTTTCAGAAAAGAGAATACAGAAAACAGTGGTAAGAAAATTACCATCCACTACTTTCTGCAAAAATGATCACAATGGATGAAAAAAGTTACACACCAAGGCATGTTATATGAAACATTAGGGGATTAAAAGTAAAAGACTCTACAAGCTACCCCCTACATTAAAAAAAGAGTCACATATAAAATAACCAGACTCAGAAAAGCATCCAACAATTCAAGAGCAAATTTGGAAGTGGAAGAAAATGAAGCAAGGACTCCAAAAGTCTCAGGGAAAATCATTTCCAACTTTAAATTCTGTATCAATCATATGTGAGGAGAGACTAAGTGATATCTTCACACATGCAAGATCGCAAAAAAATTACATCATATACACTCTTTCCTCTCAAGTCAAGTGGGCAATGTGCCTCCTCCCAAAGAAAAAGGAAACCAGGAGAGATGCTATTCAGTAAACAGGTCAATCAAGAATTCCCAACATGGTAGTAAAGGAAAATTCCAGGTCAACAGCTGTGCATAAGGCCTCAAGAGCAAACAGTCCAGGAGGAACAGGCAAACAGAAGGCTCCTGGAAAAACATCACACACACACAAAAGAAGTGAGAGCCAAGCCGTTGTGTTTGACCTTATTTGAGAATTTGGAGATGAATAAGTAGCACATAAATAGAATGGAAAGCGCCCCCCTCCAAAAAGAAAACAAAGCCATATTACACTGAATAACTCAGCGATGGAAAATATTTATGGAGATACAACTATCTCAAAGAGTGAGAAGCAGGTATTTAAGGGAAAGAGCATAAAAGAAAGCTAACTCCTTCTCTTTCTTAATAGAAACTCAATATTTAATGTCTAAAAATGAAAAAAAATTTCAAGAAATATCAACAAAGATATTAGCTACATGGAAGTAAATATCAGAAGAAATGCTAACTGAATTGAAGGCAGTTGCTTCTGAGAAACAGGAAATGATAGAGCAAATATGCAAACAGGAACTTGTAACCCATATACATGTACTAGGTTGATCAAAAAGTTAGTTCAGGTTTTCCTGTACAATCTTATGGAAAACCCAAATGAACTTTTTGGCCAACCCAATATTACTGCACACAAAAATACATTTTTAAAAGGGTATAAAGTTATGAATAAAATACATAAACCACCTAATCAAAGACAAATTGATGACGTGAAGTTTCACTTTATACTATAAATTAAAAAAAAACAACAGATAATCTTAGTCTACTCCTAGTTAATTAAATTGTTAAAGAATTCAATTGAATGCACTTCACCTTAAACTAGTAAGGAGCACTCCATGAGAGATCAATTACACATAAATTGTCAACACGTGGTGATAGGTCCCTGGATACCAAGGCACAAGGGGGGCTCCTCCATCTTTGTGATCATAGAGTCATTAACCACAATTGCAAGTGGATAAACAGGTTGTCTACTCATCTACCAGAGATCCGACTGTGCTTTCTTATAGTGAAGATTTGTCCTTAGAGAGGGAAGAAGGATGGAGAATGTTCAACATCAGAACTCTCTTCCTATATTCGGGAAATTTCTCATCATATGAGTATTGAAGAGACATACCTTTCAACATAGAGACAAAAATGGCTAGACCTTCCTGGACTCCCTTGCACCTAAGGCATGGGATCTAGTTTTGGCCAGCCCTGCACTGAGAGCTGGACCCAGAGGCAGGAGTAAATTACTGCAGGTGAGGGCAACAGCAACAACATCTAGAGCCCAGAGGCAGGTAAGGCAGCAGATCTGGCAGCAAAAGTCTAGCCCCAGTGGTGTGGTCAGTGTAAACTAGCATGATCCTGTGTCCAGGATCGGTGATAGAGTCCACCCTGCACTGAACTAATCATAGCATATGACCTTGGCTATGAATCTGGCTGTGTAGTGTCTAATTGCTCCATCCTGTTTCCAACTTCCAGCAGATCTAGAAACTATCCACTATCTTCTCAACAAATTACCTTCCTGTGTAAACCCTTCAGCCAGTCTCTACTGCATCTAAGAACCCTGCCTGATACACTGCACCAGAATACGCAGGTGGAGATAGGTGACCATCTACTGAAGTTAAGGATGAAATATTTATGTTCCTTATAATACTAAAGCAGAGGACATTTTTCCACGGGGAAACATGGGGGAAGGTTAAGCTTTAAGTTACAAATAAAACTGTACTGCTGGAATGTTATGGGTTAAAAGTTTCAATGGGCTCATCTATTCTTTGTTTTCTCCCACTAGAAAACACACTCCAAGTACAAAATCACAAGCTGACTTTACATTAAGCCATGAGAACGTAATCAGTTTGTGAATTGTCACTACTCACACTTGGCAAAAGACTTGTGCTCATGACTTTTGTTGTTGTGAGTGGGCAGAAGAGCAGTGGGTGAAGTAGAACAATTTTCTTTGTCTTTCTGTTCAACACAGAGCTTTCTGAGAGATGAAGCCATTTGAAAGCCAGTGGTCAAGAACTGCACATGAATATGAAAATGCAAACCAAGGCATGCCAAGATTTATACTCAATGGTAGAAACATCAATATTGCTGAAAAGCTACATCCATCAGCTCAGCCTACTGCAGCATATTTAGTCCCAAGACTGAGAAGGCTGAACCCTAGGCAATTTATCTGCATGTGTGTCGGGGTAACCACACAAATTTTGCAGATGAAGCTAGAAGTTAAGATAGATAGATTGGAATGAACTGTTGATCTGACCAAAAGGGCCTCATAAAAGAGTCAAATGCAATGATGACATTAACAGAAATGTGGATGCAAAGAAAGAAAGCCTCTTTCTGTGGTGGGCGTTGTTTTTAGAAACTGAGGAAGTGCTTCAAGACAAAGTATAGCTACAGTTTTTGTTAATTGNACTGTTGATCTGACCAAAAGGGCCTCATAAAAGAGTCAAATGCAATGATGACATTAACAGAAATGTGGATGCAAAGAAAGAAAGCCTCTTTCTGTGGTGGGCGTTGTTTTTAGAAACTGAGGAAGTGCTTCAAGACAAAGTATAGCTACAGTTTTTGTTAATTGTACAGAACAAGATTATACCCACCCTGTAAAGAAAGCTTACAAAATAAATGCAAAGCCTGATGTACGCACGTAACATCATTTCCTTTCTGTCGTGTTATTTCACAAAGACTTGCCAAGAGATCAATCCCTCAGTCACAGAAGTTAGGCTGTAAGGGCACCTTGGAAAAAAATTAACTGTATTTCAGTTGGTGATGTAAATGCTACCTCAAATTCTCTCAACTGCCAAAGCATCTTTACCATAAATTCTCCTGTGCCGTCAGTTCCTATGAAATATCTAATGGCCGCTAAAACAAGAGTTTCATTCCACAGTTGTCCAAGTGAATTATATTGTGCTCACACAGTGTTTTGAAAAGCTGAGATAAATTTATTTTAGTCAATCCCAGATCCACCACCTCGCCATCCCCCCACTCCCTGTTTTTCTTTGGGATTACAAAGGACAGTGATGTCACACGGCAACATGTATATGTATCAGAGTAAATATACAATCTAATCACCACAGCTCTGTACAGAACAAAGCACAATCCTGCTCCTTCAGTTTCAGAAATCAAAAGAGAAAGGCAGTGGGATTCCAAGAAATCAGTTTGAAAAGCTTTTTCCAAGACTACTTTTTTGAGAAATTTTGAAATAAGGGTCAGTTTCTGATGTATAATATAAAGGAGGCAAATTCATAGCTAGCTAATGAATTTCAAAATGGTGAAACTGCTATTTCCAAAACCCGCCAGGTCCAAAGTCTGAATTAATATTTAGGTATACAGAAGTATTTCTTTGTTCTTCCCCTTCTCCAACGGCTTAAGGGATCATCCAGAAACAAGGGGTTCTATTTCATCCTGTGTAGGTTATGCTTTCAACCATCATAAGCAGCACATTTTTTTTAAACTTTTACTCTAAGAATCTCTGTACAGAGCTTCCCTGGTGGTACAGTGGATAGAAATCCGCCTGCCAAGGCAGCGGACACGGGTTCGATCCTTGGCCTGGGAAGGCCCTCACATGCTGTGCAGCAACTAAGCCCTTGGGCCACTACTACCGAGCCTGTGCTCTAGAGCCTGGAGACTGCAAGTACGGAACCCAGGTACCTCAATTACTGAAGCTCTTCAGCTGAAGCCCATGATTCACAATAAGGGAAACCACCGCAGTGAGAAGCACCGCAATTAGAAAGTAGCCCCTGCTCACTGCAAGTAGAGAAAAGCCCATGCAGCAACAGAGGCCCAGCATAGCTAAAAATAAATAGGATATTTAAAAAAAGAACCTCCATATGTTTCTATAATCTCTAAAATACCTTCTTAATCTAATTTTTTTTAATAAATATGGTGGTGTTAGTCACTCAGTCATGTCCAACTCTTTGTGACCCCACAGATTGTATGTAGTCTGCCAGGCTCCTCTGGTCCATGGGATTCTCCAAGCAAGAATATTGTAATGGGTTGCCATGCCCTCCTCCAGAGGATCTTCCCGACCCAGGGATCGAACCCAGATCTCCTGCACTGCAGGCAGATTCTTCACCGACTGAGCTACAGGGATGTCCCAACAACAAATATGGCAAGATATAATTAAAATGGCATTGAATAAATCAATATCACACAGTGTAAACTGATAGCCAGTGACATTCTAAAGAAAGTATAAAATGGTGAAACACTGTTGCTCATTTGGAAAAACTGTAACTGAAAGCAAGTCAAATGAAAATCAATCCCCCAACATTTACTAGGAACATAGCAGTCTAGTAGATATGGACAAGGAATGAGGCATGTGGCACACTTGCTGCCAGCAGGGAACTCAGAGACTACTGAAACACGACTCACGGAGCACTGCTGAACACTGGATCACAGGCCCCCAAAGAGATTTAAATGTGAAGGACAAGAGGTTGGGACCCATTTCTGTCAGATTATTAAGCCTATTATACACACTTTAAAAAATCTCATGCGACATGACTACACCGACTGTTCTTCTATCAAAGGATGGAAGTCAACAATACTGTCAAAGTAACTTCATGCAACTAAGACACTTTACCGTATCTTCCGTACCATATCTTTCCGACCTCACTCGTTAAATTGCTGTATTTGCTTTTGACCAGTCTGAGTCTCCCACTGGAGTATGAGACGATACAGGTCAGAGGTACGCCCTACAGAACTTTTAAAATACTTAGCTCTTGACACTACTGAACACATAATAACCAATATATTAACGATGAATGGATGAATGAGTGGTAAGTACTACAATAGTATTTATTTGGTGATTTACCTGAATACAAAGATTGATTCTTGACAATAAAACTAAGTTCGGGAGATTTCTACAAAGCTACATTTCATTAAGAAAATGGTCAAAATTAAGAATCAAAAAATACACAGAAGAGGCATTCACTGAAGCATTGTTTATCATGGGAAAAATGGAAACATTCTACGTCTTCATCATTTGGGCAATGCGCTGTTTTATTATGGTCAAATATGAGATAGAGTAAGGAACTACTAAAAGTGACAAATATGAAGGTCTGTATCAGAGGAAAATTAAGATATAACAATAATAAAATATAAAAGGTCAAAATAAGATGTATACTTCAACTATGAACAAATAAAAATATATACTTATGTAAAAGAAAAGTGGAAAGAAATACGCATAAAAACACTTGCTTAAGTACTTAGACTTGGAGCTTATAGGTGATTTTTCCACTCTAAACATTTTGTTATAGTTAATATTTATATCATTATTTATAGATAGATCCTATTGTAAAACTATCTTGCCATCTACAAATTCTTGTAGCATTTTAACACTGTGTCCAATGGTAATTGTTATAATGATTATTAATAGTGACTTATTTAATCAATCTAACTGCTATTGGAAAATACACTACTATTTTATGTACTAAGACTAAAACAAAAGTGCTCCCAATAATAGTTGTAGATGGTCAGCAACTGCAAGATACATCAAATTTCAAGAATGTTAAGATGTGAAAGATCTATGTCTTAGAATCAATGAAAAAATAAAGAATAAACAGAATAAAGCAACTGTAAAATAAAAATTAGTCAAGAAACTAACAAATCTGTGAGAAAACTGATAGAAATCTCGTAACAAAGTAAATTATCTGAGTCACAAAAAAGTCTATATAGAGACTGGAATAATAAAAGGAACAAGGACATCATACAACACTAGTCAAGTCGTCTGAGATCAACTATCTCTGGTCCAGACGGAAATGGATTATTGTTGCTTAGTCACCCAGTTGTGTCCAACTCTTTGTGACCCCATGGACTGCAGCACGCCAGGCTCCCTGTCCCTCACCATCTCCCAAGGTTTGCCCAAGTTCATGGCCATTGTATTGGAGATGCCATCCAACCATCTTATTCTCTGACACCCTCTGCTTCTTCTGCCCTCAATCTTTCCCAGCATCAGGGACTTTTCCAATGAGCCGGCTGTTCACATCAGATGACCAAAATACTGGAGTTTCAGCTTCAGCATCAGTCCTTCCAATGAGCGTTCAGGGTTGACTTCCCTTGGCTAGTTTGATCTTCTTGCTATCCAAGGGACTTTCAGGAGTGTTCTCCAGCACCACAGTTCAAAGTTATTAATCCTTTGGCACTTCACCTTCTTTACAGTCCAGCTCTCAAAACTGTACATGACCACTGGAAAGACCATCGCCTTGACTTGAGTAAATGGATTGTCGAGAAGTAATTAAGGTAAACCAACAGGCCTAGACAAGATTTTTTAGCTTGGAATGGGGGTTATGAAATGATTGGCTTTGAGTGCATTCCCTTGAAAGTAATGCTGAAACTTTTTATTGGTTTATAATCACAGAAAGGGCCACTGATTGAATTTTGGAAATCTCAAATTTATGCATGAGGGTCTAAGATGGGAAGAGGCAGTAAGTTCACATCAGTGAATGAAATGTCATGGTTCACAAAAGCAGAATTAAAATTTGTAACTTTTCACCTACTAGCCCTCTAAGTTTTCCTCCCTAGGTTCAACCATTTCATAATTTGCTTTTTTATTTAAAATAATGAAAACTAATCTCATCTGAACTTCTATCAGTTTGGCATGAGGAAAATATAAGGAACTTTACAGTTGGAAACCAAATCATGGGACAGTACTTAAGTTATCCCTGAGATAGTAACCACAGCAATGCAACAAATTTTAAGAACAAACATACAATAAGCCCTGAAAGAAAAATATCACCCAAGAAGAAAAAAAGAGTCAAGTTCATTATTTTAAAAGCAATAATTATTTAAACCCTTCATACACCTACATATATAAGGTAAAGGGGTCTTATTCACTGCCAAAATGACAAAAACAAAATACAGAAGTCTAATACTAAACTAATATAAATATCAATTTGGTTAGTAGTGTAAGAATGAATAAAAGTCATAAAAGCCTCAGAAAAATCAAGAAAACCAAAAGTCGGCTCTTTAACAGTCCAACAGAACTGACAAACCTTTAGATTAAAAAACAACAGGGAAGATTCAAATAAAATCAGAAATGAAAAAGAGATTACTACCAATTTAAAGAAATTATAAAAGAGAATTTAAAGACAATTATAAAAGAGTACTATGAACAATTGTATGGTAACAAATTTGATAGCCTAGATATCACAAAATAGGTATCTTTCTAATTACACCTACCAAGATGGAATTATGAAGTAAGAAAATCAGACCTATAACAAGATTGGTCAGTAATCTCAGAAAGAAAAGCCTAGGATCAATGGCTTCACTGGTAAATTCTATCAAACATTTAAAGAAGAATTAACATCAATCCTTCCCAGTCCTCCTAAAAAAAATAATAAAGACACTTCCAAATTCATTCTATGAAACCAGTATTATACTGACACCAAAGACAATGCTCTTTAAAAAAAAAAAAGAAATCCTACAGACCATTACTCTGTGAATATTGAGGAAAAATCCTCAACAAAATACTAGTAAACAACTCAACAGAATATTAGAAGTGGAATTTATTGCTGGAATCCAAAGATGGTTCAACATATGAAAATCAATCTGTG
>SJYX01011012.1:322338-339455 GCA_006410675.1 Oreotragus oreotragus | reverse complement strand
AAAAAAGAAATCAAATTAACTTCTATATGGCACTGGAAGAGGCTTCCCTGGTAGCTCAGCTGAGAAAGAAAACGTCTTCAGTGCAGGAGACCTGGGTTGGACATCTGGGTTAGGAAGATCCCCTGGAGAGGAGTTAGGCTCGCCACTCCGGTTTTCTTGGACTTCCCTGGTGGCTCAGACAGTAAAGAATCTACCTGCAATGTGGTAGACCTGGATTCGATCCCTGGGTCAGGAAAGATCCCCCAGAGAAGGGAAGGGCTACCCACTCCAGCATTCTGGCCTAGAGAATTCTATGGACAGAGGAGCCTGGCAGGCTATAGCCCATGAGGTCACAGAGTCAGACATTACTGGGTGACTTTCACTTTCACGGCACTGAAAAGGGCACCATTCATCATTTCCAAGGCTTTACACTTATAAGTAATTTCCAAATTATAGCTTCTCTCATGAGTATTAACTTATTGAATATCGATTTCATTTGATGGGAAATTAATATTCATTTAATGGTATGAGGCCCTGGTTGAAACAGGCCTAGATGTAAAGTAGATTCTCTTTCATTTCCTCTCCTGTGGTATTGATTTTGATTGTGGAACAGAAGGTATGAATTTATAACATGATGTGTGATTGAGTAACAGCTGTCAGTAATTGGAGGCAGCAAAGATCGTAATGAAACCTCAAGTCATGAAAAATTTACCTGATTTTTGTTTCACTACAAAGACCCAAAAATCAGCCTAGGTTATTGAAACATCTGGCTCAACTCTTGAGTTTTTTCCACCTTGAAAATCCTACCTCAAATTGTTTCTATAAGGGCAGACGACTTGATTTTTTTTGTTACTGAATTTATGGATTAGGTTGCCTTTCTCCAAAGTGATAAAATGTTATGTTAATATGTTTTATATTGAGATATTTGTACTACTCTAAAATATAGATCCAGATGATTAAAATTTTTTCCAGGAATGAGTCTGTGTGAATGAAATGCATGAGTTTTCAAGGGTTTTATTTATTTATTTATTTTATTTTACTTTATTTTACTTTACAATACTGTATTGGTTTTGTCATACATCAACATGAATCTGCCACGGATGTATGCGTGTTTCCAATCCTGAACCCCCCTCTCACCTCCCTCCCCATACCATCTCTCTGGGTCATCCCAGTGCACCAGCCCTATATTTGATAGGACTTCTGTATTATTAAACCTATTGCAATTAATTCTCAAAATCTTTTCTCCAGGGAAGAGGGGATCTTACTTAATAATTTAAAACTTATTTAAATTTGCNCAATCCTGAACCCCCCTCTCACCTCCCTCCCCATACCATCTCTCTGGGTCATCCCAGTGCACCAGCCCTATATTTGATAGGACTTCTGTATTATTAAACCTATTGCAATTAATTCTCAAAATCTTTTCTCCAGGGAAGAGGGGATCTTACTTAATAATTTAAAACTTATTTAAATTTGCCCAAATAATACAATAATTTTAGGGTGTATAATGGAATGAAAAGTGCAGACAGCCGAATTCTTCATGAATGCCTAGACAACACTTTTTTTTTTTTTATGTTTCTGCTTCATTTCTCCTTTTTAAAAGAGGAAGATAACTATTATGAGAGAATCAGAGATATTGCAACACTACAAAGCTTTCTAAAACCAGTTAAATATTATTGTTCATAGTTTAGAGATTAAAAGAACCAGAATAAGGAAATAAAGAGAATATTAAAACCCAGGTTTCTACACTATTAAAGAATGTAATAGAATCACCTGACACCAAATGAAACAAATATAGCAACCTTACATTTTGCTAAAATTCATTGTTACATTCCTCAACTGATTTACAGCAATAACTCATAAGCAGCTAAACCTACAGATTCCAGGCGGACTCTTTATCTTTTGGTTTCTTTTACAGGAACTTTCCAACAATTATTTTTATGGTAAGGATAAAATTCAGATATGCTTTTACAATTTAACAGTCTTTCCATCTCAGCATTGGAATTACCAAGATAACAGAAGACATATAGATCCACAAAGGACTTTTTATAAGTGATATTAAAATAATTGTAGTAAGTCATCCACATGTAAACAGAATCTCTTGTGTCATGTGACAGTAAAAGCAAGTTTTCTGGGCTTTTAAAGGTTCAGAACTATTGTCTGAGTAAGTAAAGTCGCTTAGTCGTGTCCGACTCTTTGTGACCCCATGGACTGTAGCCTACCAGGCTCCTCCCTCCATGGGATTCTCCAGGCAAGAGTACTGGAGTGGGTTGCCATTTCTTTCTCCCGGGGATCTTCCCAACCCAGGGATCGAACCCGGGTCTCCCGCATTCCAGGCAGACGCTTTAACCTCTGAGCCACCAGAGGGTGCTAAAGTCAGCGGAAATGGAGAGAGGCAGCTGGCAAAAGGTTGTGCACACAAAGTATGACTTGAATACAATCAGATATAGGTTTTTTTGTCCTCAAGGGCTCTAACTTTACAGTTGAACAACTCTCAGTGGAACAACTCATATAACAGTAAAACAGTAGATTGGATAAGAAGAGGTTTAACTGGCATACAGTGCTATCTCACTTAGCTGTGAACTTGTTAATTAGCACATAAATTATCACTAAAATGAAGTTAAAGAAAATCAACCTAAACTATTTGATAAAGATAATAGCACCTTCTCTTTTAAATCATCTATTTTATTATTAAATAATTCAAACAGTGAGAAGTGCAAAGAAAAATGTTATAAGCTTTATTTTATCAATATAAACACACCCAGGTTCAGGACACCTTAACATTTTGCCCAATTTGTTTTGAATCTCTTATAATCTTTGAATTGTTTCTCCCTCCCTGATTTTTACTTCCCTCCATCCCTCCTCTGAGATATTCAGAAGTCTGAATTTGATGATTTTCATTCAGGTGAAAATTTTTTATATTTTTACTATACACTTACATAGCCATACTATTTTATTTTGAATATTTTTAAACTTATAAAATAGTATATTGTATATATTATTATTTATTTTGCTTTGGGGCACTAAAAGCTATATCTCTAAATTTGTCCATATTCATATACATCCTGCTAGTTCATTCATTTAAGTTATTTTCCACTGTGTTACATTAATACATTGCACATCAGTTTTCTTTTATGCTGTTGATGAACATATAGATGAGTACAGTTTTCAATTAAAACTATGCCAGATTTTAATGAATCATTGTGTACATTTTTTTTTTTTTGCGTATAAGCTAGAGCCTGGGGGTCTAGGTTTTACATCTAAAAGTACAATGCTAAAGTTTATAGCATAAATAACATCAACATTCACAAGGTATTGACAATCACTCCGAATCAACAATTCATAGAAGTTCTCGCTTTACATACATTCCAGATTTTTGGGTTTTACCTATCTAATGAAAATGATAAATTAGCACCTGCTTATCAGAAGTACAAGATATTTTATCCTGTTTATTCATTTTATTTTCTCTATTTTATTTTAACAAATGATGCCTGTTGGTGTCATTTTTCCAACTATATATTGAGTTTTCTTGTTGCTTTCGTCCAAAATCACTGCAGATGGTGACTGCAGCCATGAAATTAAAAGACGCTTACTCCTTGGAAGAAAAATTATGACCAACCTGGACAGTATATTCAAAAGCAGAGACATTACTTTGCCGACTAAGGTCCACCTAGTCAAGGCTATGGTTTTTCCTGTGGCCATGTATGGATGTGAGAGTTGGACTGTGAAGAAAGCTGAGCGCCGAAGAATCGATGCTTTTGAACTGTGGTGTTGGAGAAGACTCTTGAGAGTCCCTTGGACTGCAAGGAGATCCAACCAGTCCATTCTGAAGGAGATCAACCCTGGGATTTCTTTGGAAGGACTGATGCTAAAGCTGAAACTCCAGTACTTTGGCCACCTATGACCAACCTGGATAGTATATTCAAAAGCAGAGACATTACTTTGCCGACTAAGGTCCGCCTAGTCAAGGCTATGGTTTTTCCTGTGGTCATGTATGGATGTGAAAGTTGGACTGTGAAGAAAGCTGAGCGCCGAAGAATCGATGCTTTTGAACTGTGGTGTTGGAGAAGACTCTTGAGAGTCCCTTGGACTGCAAGGAGATCCAACCAGTCCATTCTGAAGGAGATCAACCCTGGGATTTCTTTGGAAGGACTGATGCTAAAGCTGAAACTCCAGTACTTTGGCCACCTCATGCGAAGAGTTGACTCATTGGAAAAGACTCTGATGCTGGGAGGGATTGGGGGCAGGAGGAGAAGGGGACGACTGAGGATGAGATGGCTGGATGGCATCACGGACTCGATGGACGTGAGTCTGAGTGAACTCCAGGAGATGGTGATGGACAGGGAGGCCTGGCGTGCTGCGATTCATGGGGTCACAAAGAGTCGGACACGACTGAGCGACTGAACTGAACTGAACTGAACTTGTCCTATTAATTTATGTGTAGGTATATAAGTGTATACAGCTATCCATATTCTAGATATTAATGATATTTTTAATTCATTTCTTGGCTTTTACCTTTTATGGCATCTTTCTCCTGAAATATTCTGTTTCAAAAATACAGAATACATCATTTCAAAGGAAAACATTCTTTCTGTGATTTCCAAACTTTGGATACATATAATATTTATCTTTTTCATTTTCCAATGTACTGTTTTTGAAAAAATTTTGATTTCCAAGTGTTCCTCATTAATTTATAGTAACTTACATAAATTTTGTATATTAACTTGTTTTCTGTGGCTTTGCTGTATTAGCTTATTTGTTTTAAAAACAAATTGTTTAGAAATTCTTCATAGATGATTATCTCATCTATAAAAAATACATGATTTTTTTCTTGTATTTTTGCACCGACTAGGATCCAATGCAATGCTGATTATTCCCACCAAAGTGAGCATCCTTGCCTTGTTCTTGATCTTGGCAGTTAAAAAAAAAAATCAATATTGTACCACCTAGGATAATGAGGACTGTAGGTTTTTAGAAGATATATTTCTTGTTTGCTAGAACTTTGGTTTTGAGTGGGTGTTGACATCATCAAACACTTTCTTTGTATCTGTAGAGATGATTATGTTTTTATTGCTGTTGTTGTTACCTTTTGTCTATAAACATCCCTGGCAGATATCCTACTTGAATGTAATAAAATTTCTGTATTATTTTTCTAAACAAATTCCACAAATTCACTGGCTTCAAACAATGCAAATTATTAGCTCCTGTACGTTAGATGTTTGACACAGGCCTTCCTGGGCTGAAGTAAGGATGCTGGCAGGGTTGTGTCCCTTTCTGGAATCTTTGAAGGAGAATCTATTTCCTTGCTTTGTCCACCTTCCCAGGCCATCGCTTTCCTTGTGTTCTGCATCCTCCATCTTGGAAGTCAGCAGCTTAGCATTTCTCTGATCACTAGTATGTAGTCACATCTGCCCCCTCTCTCTTCTGTCTCCCTTTCCCTGTTAAAGGCCCATGTGGTTAAAGATTTCCCCATTTGATGATTCTTTAAAAAAAATTGGGGTGTAGTTGTTTTCCAATGTTGTGTTAGTTTCTGCTATACAGTGAAGTGAATTGGCTATATGTATACATATATCCTCTCCCTCTTGGACCTCTCTCCCATCCCCCCTTCCACCCCTCTAGGTCACCACAAAGCTCCACACTATACAGCAGGTTCTCACTAACTATTTTACACACGATAGTGTATATATGTCAAGCTCAATCTCCTAGTGCATCCAAAACCGCCCTCTCCCCTCCCCATGTCCACATGTCCAGTCTCTGCATCTGCATCTCTATTCCTGCCCTGGAAATAGGTTCATCGGTACCATTTTTCTAGATTCCACATAGACGTGTTAATATATGGTGTCTGTTTTTCTGCCCTACTTCATTCTGTATAACAGACTCTAGGTCCAGATACAGTCACTATGGAGAGCAGTATGGAGGTTTTTTAAAAAACTAAAGATATATGACCTATCAAACTACCTACCATATGACCCATTTTACGATTCTTAATTTATGAAGTTTTGCCATGTAAGTAACATGTTAATAGTTTCCAGAGATTAGTTTCCAGAGATTTCCTGGATACCCATCCTTGGTTGTGAACTCTTTCCTCACATATGAGGTTTTGTGTTTATCATATCTGTGCAAGTCACTTACTACCTATGCACATATACCTTAAGAGTATTCTTTTGCAGGTTATTACATTTTATATAAGTGGTAATCAAGCTGTAAGTATCCTTCTGTAACTTGGGGTTTTTTGTTTGTTTGCTTCAAATTTTAAAGAAGATTTAGCCATAATGGTGGGGAAAAAAAAAAAAAAAACAACTTCAGATAGTACAAGATGGACATTTGGAAAAGTCATTATTCTGCCTTTCACAATATCCTTTTATTTATTGATTTGATTTCCTAAAATGTTTTTAAGGACTCTGTGTTTACATTCATGAAAAAGATTAAGCTGCAATTTTTCTTTCTGACGATTGATTTTGTCTGGTTTTGGTATCAGAGTAAAACTGGCCTTATAAAATACATTACAGGGTGTTCCCATCTTTTCTGCTTTCTGGAAGATTCTGTGTAGAATTGGAATCAAATAAAGCTTTGAATATTTGGAAGAGTTTATAAGCAAAGCTACCTGATCCTATTTTCTATAAGATTTTTGATCAGAATAATTTAATTAATGTAAATAGATCTGAAGCAGAACTCATCTGCTAGGACTGCCATTAAAAAAATACCACACTGGGTAGCTTAAACAACACTTTATTTTCTCAGAGTCTTGAGACTGGAAGTCCAAGATCAAGGTGTTGGCAAGTTTGACTTCCCTGAGACCTCCCTCTGCGGCTTGCAGACTATAAGATTTTTGATCAGAATAATTTAATTAATGTAAATAGATCTGAAGCAGAACTCATCTGCTAGGACTGCCATTAAAAAAATACCACACTGGGTAGCTTAAACAACACTTTATTTTCTCAGAGTCTTGAGACTGGAAGTCCAAGATCAAGGTGTTGGCAAGTTTGACTTCCCTGAGACCTCCCTCTGCGGCTTGCAGATGGCCCCTTTCTCACTCTGTCCACACAAGATCTTTTCTCTGTATATCCAAGCTCCTGCTCTCTGTGTATCCAAATTTCCTTTTCTTATAACAACCCAGTCAGATTGGATTAGAGCCCACCCTCACAGCCTTATTTTAACATAATTACCTCTTTAAAGGTCCTGTCTCCAAACACAGTCACATTCTGAGGTCCTGGAAGTTAGAACGTTAACGTATAAATTTGGAGGGGAAGTTGGATGACAATACAATTTAGCCTCTAATTGTGGTTTCCCTGGCGGCTCAGACGGTAAAGCTTCTGCCTGCAATGCAGGGGACCCGGGTTGGAAAGATCCCTGGAGAAGGAAATGGCAACCCACTCCGGTACTCTTGCCTGGAAAATTCCATGGACAGAGGAGCCTGGCATGCTACTGTTCATGGGGCCGCAAAGAGTCGCGACTGAGCGACTTCACTTTTGTAATTGACAGCACTCATATTTTATCATCCTTTTAGAAGTCAATGGCACTCCACTCCAGTACTATTGCCTGGAAAATCCCATGGATGGAGGAGCCTGGTAGGCTGCAGTCCATGGGGTCGCTAAGTTGGACATGACTGACTTTGGTTTTTTCATGCATTGGAGAAGGAAATGGCAACCCACTCCAGTGTTCTTGCCTGGAGAAACCAAGGGACGGGGGAGCCTGGTGGGCTGCCGTCTATGGGGTTGCACAGAGTCGGACACGACTGAAGTGACTTAGCAATAGCATTCTTGAGTGGCATTTGACAATTCAAATCTTTTAAAGAATTTATCCAGTTACAAAATTTATTGGCTTAAAATTGTTAATAATTTCCCTCAGTATTATTATCTATAGAGTCTAGCTTTGTGACCTCTTTCATTCCTGACATTGATAGTGTGTCTCCTATTTTCTTGATCATTAAGAGTACACAGTAATCAGTTGCAGCAAGTTATTCAGAGAAATCAGAATTAGAAACCACTATTTTTTTTCTCCAGGGCATTCCTGGTGGCTCACTGGTAGGGAATCTGCCTGCCAACGTGGGAGACATGGGTTCAATCACTGAGTCAGGAAGATCCCCTGGAGTAGAAAATGGCAACACACTCCAGTATTCTTGCCTGGGAAGTCCCATGGGTGGAGGAGCCTGGTGGGCTACAGTCCATGGGGTCACAAAAGAGTTAGACACAAACTAGAGACTAAACATCAAACAACAATAACAACAGTAGCAACAACTGTTCTCTAATGTTTTTCAGTTTTTTTTCTTTTCCATTGACCTCTGCTCTTTATTTTTTCCTGATTCTATGACATTATGGCTAACTTACTCTTATTTTTCTTGTTTCTTATCCAAATAGTTATCTTTCCTTTAAGGCCTTAATACTTTTTTGTAGCTCCATATTTTTATGTGATATAATTTTATTTCTGCTTACTGAATTTATAAACCAGGGCTTCGTGAGTGGTACTAGCTATAAAGAACCCAACTGTCGAGGCAGGAGACTTAAGAGACATGGGTTTGATCCCTGGGTTGGGAAGATCCCCTGGAGGAGGGCATGGCAACCCACTCCAGTATTCTTGCCTGGAGAATCCCATGGGCAGAGGAGCTTTGCAGGCTACACTCCTTAGGGTCAGAAAGAGTTGGACACAAATGAGGCAACTTAGCATGCTTACAAATATGTGTGCATGTGTGTGTATATGTGAGTGTATGTATATATGTATGTATATATATGTATATATAAATGTATACATATATACACATATACGTGTGTGTGTGTGTATTTAGTAATCTAGCCCTGCTGGGAGTGGACTTTCTCCCTTTTGGTGGTCTGAAAATCTTTATTTCACTTTCATTTGAACGATATTTTTAATGGTATATAATCCTAAATTTACAGTTTCTTCTCCCTTTTAATATTTCAAAGATACTATTTGATTGCCTTCTGGCTTGCATAGATTTTCCATGAACAGGTCAGGTGATATATTTCTAAGGACTCTACCTTGTTCCCAAATGTTATGAAGGAATTGTTTGACCTACTGTTTTATACACCCCCACCCTTTGGCTTTGAATAGTTCTTTCTCTCTCCTATCTGTAGATCAATACTTACCCCTAAACTCAAGAGATCCTTTCTAAAGATCTTCAGCACCTTATTGATTTATTTGCTTTTTCTCCATTATGCTTTCCCCAAAATTCTAACTAGTTGATCTCTGCAAACTCTGATCTTTACCTCCCCAAGACAGCCAGGCTCTGTTTGATTTCCCCTGCCTTCACCACATTCTGCAAACTGTCCTATACTAGGGCATTTGTTGTGGTCACCTATGTCAATTACTTTCCTGTTTTTCAAGGATCACTCTCTTTTGCTATTTTTTATCCAGTGTTTGCAAACCAATGTGTTGTATTTTTGGTCTCATTATTCCTATAAGAAAAAAATGTAAATCTAATACTTTTTTCTACATCATGGTAGTTCAATGGTAGAGATCGTAGAATTTCAAAGTCCAGAACTATAAGATAATAGCTTTCTATGGTTTCAAGTCACTCTGCTTGTGCTAGTTTGTTATAACAGCCACAGGAAACTAGAGCAGTGTTCTTAATTTTTGCACTCAAACCACATGAATACATACATATTTAAAACTTGAGTATTATTTACAATTCCACCTAATAGCATTCAAAAAAAGGTCAACAATTCTTTTCAGTGATGTGTCTATTTTAGAAAAATTAATTTGGGAAATGCAGGATTTGCTCATATTTTCTCCCTCTTCCTCCTTACCACCCACATTACCAAGTAATTGTGAGTTTATACTTTAAGGACCTCTCAAATATGTCAACTTCCTTGCAAGTTTGCTATCATTATAAACTACTACATTAATCCAGAACCCATCCTTTATTATTTACCTATAACAGCAACCTACTAACTTGTCTCTTACCTCTAACCTCATCACTCTAATATTTATCCTCTACCCCTGAAGAGGAGGAAGTTTCTGAAAGTACATATCTAATCACACATTACTTCTCATTCAGATTCTTGACTGCCTCCTTTAGCTCTCTAGTCAAAATCAAGTACTTCAATTTAACCCACAAGGCCATTTGTGATCAGGACTGTGCCGAATACTTTAGTTTAACATCCTATTATTCTCCTACCTGAACTATTCTAATTATTTTTTGATCACCAGTCTACATGACTTAACTGCCTCTCTTCTGTGCTCATCTCAGATCCTATTAAGGCCTTTATCCTAGCATTATCATACTTTATTGTGAAAGTAATGTAAAATAGATAGCCAACAGGAATTTGCTCTATGGCTCAGGAAACTAAAACAGGGGCAAAAAAACACAATGAATTTACCTAACTGTCTTATCTAATGTAATAATAAAGCTTCCTTAGGATAAGAATCACATGATTATTAGGCCAAATATGTTTATAAAAAGTGTAGTTCTAGCTTCACAGTTATATCTACTGAATGAATGTTTTTGTATAAGAAAAAAAGTCTGTATGAAATCCAAAATTGCCCAAAATGTGCAGATACTTGCTAAATGAAGAAAAGGTTTTCAGTGCAATTAAGAATGAAAACAAACACTGGATAAACTTATGACTTCAAACAGAATAAGATTAAACATTAAAAATCATTTTAAAATGAGAAGACATGTATGTTGTGTTTATTTACTGATTTACATCTCTGTCTTTAAAGGGAGATTCTAACTGCTTATATAAAATAAGTGTGTGTAAAAGTCACATAAATTTATATAAAGTAAATTGCTAAGCATATGTTTCATTTGTACATTCATTAAAAATAACATGTTTTCCTTCCAAAATGGAGTGATTAATTTAGATTCTTTTTGAAAAGATAAAGTGCCTAATTTTGTTCCCCTTTTATCTTGTTGTTCCCAGCTCTTTTTTCCTTTTCCTACTTACATTGTAGATACATTGCCAAGATTGCTATGGCAACTAATGAAGTTTTAAATATAAGACATTCGATCCAATGTTAATAAATAATTTAAGAATTAAATGCCTCTAATGACAGCTGGGCTTCCCTGGTGGCTCAGATGGGAAAAAATCTGTCTGCAGGAAACCTGGTTCAACCCCTGGATCGGAAGATCCCTTGGAGAAAGGAATGGCTCCCCACTCCAGTATTCTTGCCTGGAGAATCTCATGGATAGAGAGGAGGCTGGCGGGCTACAGTTCATAGGGTCACAAAGACTTGGACATGACTGAAGCAACTTAGCATGCCATGAGAGAGTTATCTTTATTATTCAAAACTAGTTTGTTTTATGGATGTTTAGTTTCCTCCCATGAAAAAGTTTGGTTTTAAAAAAAAATGATGCATGATAGGAACTAGTTTTTTTCTAAGATGTACTTGAGTGCTTTAAAAGAAATATATGCAGAAACAGATGTGATCACTATGTCAGGATACTAAATAGCTGACCCGCTTGGTCCTAATTATTGATAGTTTACCACAGCATTAGTCTTGGCTTCCACAAAAGCGTTAGCAGAATTGACAGCAGGAACACACATGATTTATTCATTAAGAATGAGCTATAGCTTCCTGCGTTTTCAGCTCCAGGCACTGAGGCTGTACAGTGCCCTGTCATTCAGCAAGAACTAGTCCAAGGCAGGAAGCACTTTAGCATGTTTACAGAAATATCTTTTAAAACAGACTTAACTATCAGACAACCCCCTTGTAAAGCTTTCTCTCTAAGAAACTTGGCTTAAAGATTATCACTCCACACTCACGAAAATCAATGTTAGAGTCTGACAGTTGTTCCAGACTGATGTTGGATTTCCTTTCTTCATTGAATTGAATTTCCTGTAGACAGTGAATACACTAACAGTCACCAGGTGCTTTTTCCTGACTCTTACTAGTGAATTTTTTTTTAAGCCATTAAATAGACCCCTTATGTTTTATCAAGTATTCTATGTGTACAGTGGAAAAGATTGTGATTGATAGTTGTTTAAGAAACCAACAACTGGTAAAAGGCAAGCCTGCCAGTTTTTGTACATAGGCTAATAATGATAACATTAATAATAATATTAAGTAGCACTTTCTGAGGATGGAGTGTATGTCAGGCATCTGATCAGCCCTTTATACATTATCCCACTTAATCCTCAACTAGAACTCTGAAATCATTTTTATCTCCATGTTACCAAGTTCCTGTTGAGCCTAGGACATTTTGAATGTCTTACCCAAAGTGATAAAGAAATGCCTGGAGCAGTAATTTGGCGGCAAACTATCAGAGTCCAAGACCTGAGTTCTCAGCCACAGTGTTAAAAGTACATTCTGATCTTTAGCATTCCTCCCATTCCAGCAGCAAAGAACACACACAGATCCATCACCTGAATGATGAAGATCACTTCAAAGTGATTTCCAAATTGGTCTCCAAATTTTAGCAACTTCTGAAGCTGTTACTTTGCCAACAAAGGTCCATCTAGTCAAAGCTATGGTTTTTCCAGTAGTCATGTATGGATGTGAAAGTTAGACTATAAAGAAAGCTCAGCACTGAAGAACTGATGCTTTTGAACTGTGGTGTTGGGGAAGACTCTTGAGAGTCCCTTGGACTGCAAGGAGATCCAACCAGTCCATTCTGAAGGAGATCCGCCCTGGGATTTCTTTGGAAGGAATGATGTTGAAGCTGAAGCTCCAATACTTTGGCCACCTGATGTGAAGAGCTGACTCATTTGAGAAGACCCTGATGCTGGGAAAGATTGAAGGCAGGAGGAGAAGGGGATGACAGAGGATGAGATGGTTGGATGGCATCACTGACTCAATGGAGATGAGTTTGGGTAAACTCCGGGAGTTGGTGATGGACAGGGAAGCCCGGTGTGCTGCAGCCCATGGGGTCGCAGAGTCGGACATGACTGAGCGACTGAAATGAACTGAACTGAACTGAAGCTGCTGATCTACATTTCCCATTGCCTAAAAATGCCCTGACAGCAGTCAAGTTCTTTTATTCTAATACTGTTGCCAACTGCATTTACTCTCAAGTGCTTTAACTTTTCTTTAAACAAACTCAGACTCTGAACAAAAACTAAGAATTGACCTTCCTCAAGCCTCGAATTTGAATTTTTCTCTGAGCAGCCACCATCTGAGACCAGAAGATTGTAGCCATCAGAAACGGCTGCATATGGCTTTTGGCAGTTACGGTGGAAGAAGCATTGAGGAGACCTGTGGGAAATCTTTAACATTTGAAATAACTTTTAGGGAAGTAAGTAGGAAAGAGGAGCCTGGCAGGCTACAGTCCATAGGTTCACAAAGTTGGACACAACTGAAACGACTTAGCACACATGCACACACTCTATTTAAAGAAAATTGTTTTGGCGAAAATTCAAATGATCAATATTTGATCTCTTACAAACTTCTACCCTAACTTTAAAAATGTAGCACCCTGATCTTGAACTTCTAGCCTCCGGAAAATAAAAGTGTCTATTGTTTAAGTCACCCAGTCGATGATATATCATTATGATAGCCCAAGCTGACTAGGACCCTATTTCACTAGATAGAGAATTCCCTGAGGGAAGGGGCTCAGATTTTGTTTCCTAGCATTTAACAGGGGGCCTGGCACACAGAGGGTACCACTCATCTGCAAAAAGGGTAAATGAAAACATACATAATGGATGAATACAAGGTGCCAAACAATTTTTGTAGGGTTAGTTGAACAAATTAATTTCATACAGATAGCATTTAGCATTGAGTGATTAATAGAGTTTTACAGTAAGCCATGATTTTGTTTTATTTGAATAAATGGATTTTTTTCCATCCTACTTCTATATGCATTAATCCCCAGAAGGAACTAAAGAAACAAGCGAATGACAATGACACCAAGATCATAGTGTCATTATACATGACAACCATATATACATGGTATTAATAATTAACGAAAAGGTGATTAGTAAAAGGGTGGTAGAATCTTGACTAGATCACTTGCCAGCTTTGAGACCTCAGGTGAATGGGTTGCTCTGCTGAAACTTCAGCTTCCTGGAGAATATGGTAATTCCTGCCCTCCCAACTCACCGTGTTGTGAGAATTAAATGAGATGAGGTACGTAGTGATGCCTTGTGAGCTCCAAGCATGACACAAGTTATGAGCTCATTCAACCCACAAGGTCTCAAAGTCTTCTACATCCAAGGCTGCTGAAGAAAACAAGATGGTCACACCATGGCCTCTGACCTCTAGGAATTCAGAAATGTAAATAAAGGAATAGGTATGCTGGATTAGGGGCTACAGTAGTTCAGTGTGGGTAGAACTCAACGTGTAGGGCTTCCCTGGTGACTGAGTGGTAAAGAGTCTGCCTGCAATGCAGGAGACCCAGTGTTCAGTCCCTGCATTGATCCTCTGAAGCAGGGCATGGCAACCCACTCCAGTACTCTTGCCTGGAGAATTCCACAGACAGAGGAGCCCAGTGGGCTGGGTTCATAGCGTCGCACAGAGTTGGACATGACTGAAGCGATGAAATCACTGCAGATGGTGACTGCAGCCATGAAATTAGAAGATGCTTACTCCTCGGAAGAAAAGTTATGACCAACCTAGATAGTATATTCAAAAGCAGAGACATTACTTTGCCGACTAAGGTCCGTCTAGTCAAGGCCATGGTTTTTCCTGTGGTTATGTATGGATGTGAGAGTTGGACTGTGAAGAAAGCTGAGCACCGAAGAATTGATGCTTTTGAACTGTCGTGTTGGAGAAGACTCTTGAGAGTCCCTTGGACTGCAAGGAGATCCAACCAGTCCATTCTGAAGGAGGTCAACCCTGGGATTTCTTTGGAAGGACTGATGCTAAAGCTGAAACTCCAGTACTTTGGCCACCTCATGTGAAGAGTTGACTCATTAGGAAAGTCTCTGATGCTAGGAGGGATTGGGGGCAGGAGGAGAAGGGGACGACCGAGGATGAGATGGCTGGATGGCATCATGGACTCGATGGACGTGAGTCTGAGTGAACTCCGGGAGCTGGTGATGGACAGGGAGGCCTGGCGTGCTGTGATTCATGGGGTCGCAGAGAGTCGGACACGACTGAGTGCCTGAACTGACTGACTGACTGAAGCGACGAAGCAGCAGCAGCAGCAGCAGCAGAACTCATCATGTACCTAGCAGTGTGGTGGAAAATGCAAATTATAAATGTAGTTAAGGTCCTGTTTCAGAAGAATCTTAACGTGTTCTGCATGGGTATTTGGACTTTTATACTAAAGGGAGCTATTAAATTATTTGCAACATAGAAATGGCGTGATCAGTCTAATGTTTTCAGACACTCCCTTTGCCAGCAGAAAAAGATATAACCCTGAAGAAGACTTTAAGCTCAATGGATTAAGGACGGTTAACTCACACCTATAACTACAGATTGTTGATTTGGGTTATATATCTAGTATAAATAAAAATAGTAATAAAATTATTTAGCCAAAATTTGAAACCATGGCAGTAGCTTAATATTTTATCTTTACACTTGGCCTCCCACCTGTGTGTTTCTTTTTCTGCTCTTTAAAAGCAATTGTTCTTATCTCTGGTCAACAGATAAAGAAACTAAAGGACAGAGATTAAATGACAATAGTATGAAATAGCTGTTAGCCCTTTTCAGAGGCAGAAATAAAAATGATTCCTTTCCAGGAACCAGTGCTGTTTCAAAAACCAGGTGTCAGCAAAGTATCTGCTCTGTCCATAGACAAGTAGGACAATCTTACTGGCGTCTGGCTTTGGTTATCTGTTGTGGCAGGCTACCTCCTGGTCCCACTTCACACCAGGCCCAAAACAGAGAAAGAAATACATATGAACACATCTCTGAGTTTTGCTCTGGCTCCAGGGACTGACCATTACATCTTCTGCATCTCTTCCATAGGAAAGAAGCATATCTAAGTGCTGGTATAAGTGGTCACAGAGGCTAGTAGGGACTGATTGTTGCTAATGGAAAATGTTCTGTCCTGCAGCTCTTAGAAGTCTGTTGTCATAGCTTTGCAGTGTTGTGAGGGAAGAATAAACACACTGTGAGAAATACATTAAATGGAAAAGTCCTAATTTCAGGGGGAAATTTTCTTTTTAGTGCACTCTACAATGGGAAAAGGGTTCTGCTTAAAATGCATGGCGAGGAGTTGATCAAGAGGCCTCTGGGCTTTCTCTGCCCTTTAACCGGAGATATGAGATGTATCTTCAATGAGAAATACAATGACAAGGGAGGGGACACAAAACTTGGAAAACAAGATTCAAATACCTGATTTTCTGAAATGCTGTAAAGTATACAAATATATATCATGAAAAAGAACAGAGCCTGAAAAGCACATGCTTTGTGACAAGTTAAATTGAAAGCTCTTCCTGTTAAGGTATTATTTTGTCTGGATTGTGAAATAGTTGATAACAGTCTTTTAAATTTATGGGAATAATATACTGTCATTTGAACTCTCAGTTATGTCTCCCAATCCAATGAATGAAGCTGAGTCTGCTGTATTAGAAGGAAGAAATGTAGCACTCAATCAAACTGTGGATATCATTATTATGTCTGTGTGGTGGACCTTAAAGACACAATGAAAAATAGCAAACAACTATAGAGGCTCTGCATAAGCCCCACTACCTCGAAGGATGTAAAAGAAAGAAAAATGATAGCTAATCTTTTGTCTCCACTCAGGGACACTTAATTTACATTTTATGGGGAAGCATTTTGTAAATACAATCTAATTAATGAAGTTACTAATAAAATTATGCTTTTCAATAAATTTTACTAAGATAGGTTTTTGGGAAATTGAAAGAGATGGGAATACCAGATCACCTGACCTGCCTCTTGAGAAATCTGTATGCAGGCCAGGAAGCAACAGTTAGAACTGGACGTGGACCAACAGACTGGTTCCAAATAGGAAAAGGAGTACGTCAAGGCTGTATATTGTCACCCTGCTTATTTAACTTATATGCAGAGTACATCATGAGAAACGCTGGACTGGAAGAAACACTAGCTGGAATCAAGATTGCTGGGAGAAATATCAATCACCTCAGATATGCAGATGACACCACCCTTATGGCAGAAAGTGAAGAGGAACTAAAAAGCCTCTTGATGAAAGTAAAAGAGGAGAGTGAAAAAGTTGGCTTAAAGCTCAACATTCAGAAAATGAAGATCATGGCATCTGACTGTTCCATCACTTCATGGGAAACAGATGGGGAAACAGTGGAAACAGTGTCAGACTTTAT
>SJYX01011012.1:311176-322300 GCA_006410675.1 Oreotragus oreotragus | reverse complement strand
CCTTTTGATGAAAGTGAAAGAGGAGAGTGAAAAAGTTGGCTTAAAGCTCAACATTCAGAAAACAAAGATCATGGCATCTGGTCTCATCACTTCATGGGAAATAGATAGGGAAACAGTGGAAACAGTGTCAGACTTTATCTTTTTGGGCTCCAAAATCACTGTAGATGGTGACTGCAGCCATGAAATTAAAAGACGCTTACTCCTTGGAAGAAAAGTTATCACCAACCTAGATAGCATATTGAAAAGCAGAGACATTACTTTGCCAACATAGGTCCGTCTAGTCAAGGCTATGGTTTTTCCAGTGGTCATGTATGGATGTGAGAGTTGGACTGTGAAGAAAACTGAGCACTGAAGAATTGATGCTTTTGAACTGTGGTGTTGGAGAAGACTTGAGAGTCCCTTGGACTGCAAGGAGATCCAACCAGTCCATTCTGAAGAAGATCAGCCCTGGGTGTTCTTTGGAAGGAATGATGCTAAAGCTGAAACTCCAGTACTTTGGCCACCTCATGTGAAGACTTGACTCATTGGAAAAGACTGATGCTGGGAGGGACTGGCGGCAGGAGGAGAAGGGGACGACAGAGGATGAGATGGCTGGATGGCATCAGCGACTCGATGGACTTGAGTCTGAGTGAACTCCGGGAGTTGGTAATGGACTGGGAGGCCTGGCATGCTGCAATTCATGGGGTTGCAAAGAGTCAGACATGACTGAGTGACTGAACTGAACTGAACTGAAGTGAATAACAGTGGTTATTGCTAAACTTAAAATTTTGCCAGTCTAATAAGTAAAAATCATTATTTGTTTTGTTGTACATTCTATTATGTATGAGACTCTACCTTCTTCCCTTGCTTATATTGTATTTGCCAGATATGTTATTTGTCCACCATTATGTAAGAAGGACTGAGAAACGTAGCATCAAACAAAACTGTGCTGTTAGTATGCAGTTAGAGCATCATCCATGTTGTAGCAAGTGGCAGGATCGCTTTCATTTTTTTAAGGCTGAGCAGTTTCATTGTGGATAAAATACGTATATGTGTTATATATATACATATATATAAATCACAGTTTCTTTATCCATTTTTCCTTTGATGGACACTTAGGTTGTTTTGTGAGGTTATTGTGAATAATGCTGCATTGAACACAGGGGCACACATATCTCTTAAATGTACTGATTTCATTTCCTTTTGGTGTATACTCAGAAAGGGCCCCTGGATCATATAGTAGTTCTGGTACTATGAAATATATAGTACCATTTTCCATAATGACATTACCAATTTACACGCCCACCAACAGTGCACAAGTGCTCTGTTTTCTCTACATTTCTCACCAACACTTGTTATTTTTTTGAAAATAAAATTCTTGTTTTAGTAGTAGCCATTCTGACAAGTGTATATCACAACAAACTGTGGAAAATTCTCAGAGATCGGACTACCAGACCACCTGACCTGCCTCCTGAGAACCTGTATGTAGGTCAAGAAAGATCTGTTATAACCAGACATGAAACAATGGACTGGTTCCAAATTGAGAAAGGAATACATCAAGGCTGTATGTTGTCACATTTAACATATATACAGAGTACATCATATGATTTGCTGGGCTGGAAGAAGCACAAGCTAGAATAAAGATTGTGGAGAGAAATATCAATAACCTCAGATATACAGATACCACATTTATGGCAGAAAGCAAAGAGGAATTAAAGAGCCTGTTGATGAAGGTGAAAGAGGAGAGTGAAAAAGCTGGCTCAAAACTCAACATTCAGAAGACAAAGATCATGACATCTGGTCCCATCGCTTCATGGCAAATAGATGGGGAAACAATGGAAACAGTGACAGACTTTATTTTCTTGGACTCCAAAATTACTGTGGATGGTGACTGCAGCCTTGAAATTAAAAGACTCTTGCTCCATGGAAGAANAAAGATCATGACATCTGGTCCCATCGCTTCATGGCAAATAGATGGGGAAACAATGGAAACAGTGACAGACTTTATTTTCTTGGACTCCAAAATTACTGTGGATGGTGACTGCAGCCTTGAAATTAAAAGACTCTTGCTCCATGGAAGAAAAACAATGACAAACCTAAACAGCATATTTATAAGGAGAGGTATTACTTTGCTTTCAAAGGTCTGTATAGTGAAAGCTATGGTTTTTCCGGTAGTCATGTATGGATGTGAGTGCTGGACACTGAAAAAGGCTGAGCACTGAAGAATTGATGCCTTCAGACTGTGGTGCTGGAGAGGACTCTGGAGAGTCCCGTGGATTGCAAGGAGATCAAACCAGTTAGTCCTAAAGGAAATCAACCCTGAATATTCACTGGAAGGGCTGATGCTGAGGCTCTGCTAGTTTGACCATCTGATGAGAAGAGCCAACTCATTGGAAAAGACCCTGCTGCTGAGAAAGATTGAGGGCGGGAGATAAGGGGTGACAGAAGATGAGATGGCTGGATGGTGTCACCGACTCACTGAACATGAGTCTGAGCAAACTCCGGGAGATGGTGATGTATAGGGAGGCCTGGCATGCTGTAGTCCATGGGGTTGCAAAGAGTTGGACATGACTGAGCGACTGAACAAAAATAACAACAATCCTGGTAAGTATGGGGTAATACCTCACTGTGGTTTTGATTTGCATTTCCCTGATAATCGGTGTGTGCTAAGTCGCTTCAGTCATGTCTGACTCTTTGTGAGTCTGTGGACTGTAACTCATCAGGCTTCTCTGTCCATGGGGTTCTCTAGGCAAGAATACTGGAGTGGGTTGTCATACCCTCCTCCAGGGGATTTTCCTGACCCAGGGATCAAATCCATGTTACATCTCCTGCATTGGCAGATGGGTTCTTTACCACTAATCTGGGAAGCCTGCTCATCAGTGATTTTGAGTATCTTCCACATACTTGCTGCCCTTTTGTATGTCTTCTTTGGAAAAATGTATAATCAAAATCTTTGCCTGTTTTTTAATTGGGTGTGTCTTTTTAGTGTTGTGAGAGTTCTTTTTTTATGTTTTGTAAATTAACCTTTTATCAGATATGTATTTGTAAATATTTCCACTCATTCCATTAAGTTGCCATCTTATTCTGTTGATTATTCTTTGCTGTGCAGAAGCTTTTCAGGTTGGTGAATTAGCTTGGCTGTAATAGTTATTTCACCATGTGTGAGAATACATGTCAAATCATCATATACACCTTGTTTAGTTGCTAAATCATGCCTGACTCTTTTGCGATCCCATGGACTGTAGCCCACCAGGCTTCTCTGTCCATGGGATTCTCCAGACAAGAGTACTGGAGTTGGTTGCCATTTCCCACTTCAGGGCATCTTCCTAACCCAGGGATTGAACCCGTGTCTCCTGCATTGGCAGGTGGATTCTTTACCATTGAGCCACCAGGGAAGCCCACTCATGTACACCTTAAATATATACAATTTTAGTTTTAAAAATAAAAAAGTAGAGAAATCTGAAGATAGGGTAGGCAGCTAGCAGTCTCCGTGAATAAATTTAAAAATTTTTACATTTATGACTTCTGTGTTTTTTTTTTTTTTAATGGTGCTTTCAGAAACTTGGTTATAAAAAGTGAGGTGGCTTTCAGTTATTAGTGAGCTTCTGTTTTTTTCCCTCCAAATGGAAAGTTTATTAATTAGTCCTTTTCCTCCTAATTTTTCCTCCTGGTTTGAATGCTACCCTTAATTATTACTTACCAAATTCTCAGATAGATTTGTTGCTGCTTCTGTTCTCTCTAGTCTGTCCATTCACCTATTCCAACTTTAGTATCCATCTTTGGTATCAAATTTTGTAAACACTGTAATTATCTGTGTAGGATAGGATTAACATCTCTCTTTCTCCATTGTTCTCAGTATTTTCTTGCCTATTTGTTACATAATTGTCTTTATGAAATGAACTTTAGTGCCTAGTATTTGGTCATGGTAGCACCTCTTCATTTTGTCTCCAAAACTTTTTAAAAAATTGAGACAGAATTTAATGTATTGGTTAACTTAAGGAGACTTGACATCTTTATAACACTATTTGAACCTCTGTAATTTTTTCTTAAAGGTCCTGTGTGTTCTTTTTTTTTTTTGAAGTATTTATTTATTTGGCTGTGTTGGGTCTTAGTTGCAGCCTTGGGATCTCTCTTTGTGGTACAGATTCTGTAGTTGTGGCATGAGGGCCCAGTAATTGACACATGTGGGCTTAGTTGCTCCTTGGCATGGGGGATCTTAGTTCCCTGTCTTGGGATCCGTCCCCTGAATCTCAAGGTGAATTCCTAACCACTGGACCACCGCAGAAATCCCAATCTTGTGTATTTTTAAAATTTATTTTTAAACTCTTGAATTTTTATACTGTTGGAATCTTTATTCCATTTTAGTTTAAAATTAACCGTTTTTACGATTTATAACCATTTTTAAATGTACAGTTCAGTGACATTAAGTATATTCACCGGTTATGTGATCATCACTACCATCCATTTCCAAAATGTTTTTCGTCTTCCCAGACTGAAACTTTGTACTCATTGGATAATAATTTCTAATACTCTCCTTCTTAGCCCCTGGTAACCATTCTTCTTTCTGTCTCTATGAAATTGAGTACTCCAGACACCTAAGGTAAGTGGAATGATAACAGTATTTGTCTTCTTGTGACCAGTTTAACTCAGCATAATATCTTCAAGGTTCATTCACATTGTGGCATGTGTCCTTCCTTTTTAAAGATGAATAACAGTCCATTGTACAATATATGTGTGTACCACATTTTGTTAATCTGTTTGTCTCTCAGTGGACATTTGGATTTCTTCCACCTTTTGACCATTGTGAATAATGCTACTATGAACATATGTGTACAAGTACCTTTTCTGAGTCCCTGCTTTTAATTCTTTAATTCTTTGTTGGTCATTACTAACACCAACAAAAAATGTTTAGTTTTTTTGTGGAACCACCATACTGTTTTCCACAGTGGCTGCACTATTTTATATTCCCACTAGAAGTAAACAAGGGTTCCAGTTTCTCCACATCCTCACCAACAATTATTTTCTAGGTGTTTTTTTTTTTAATAGCCATTCTGATGAGTGAAATGGTATTTCATTGTGGCTTTGGTTTTTACTTCCCTGATGATTAGTGATACTAGGCATCTTTTCTGTGTTTATTGGCCATTTGTATATATTTTTTGGAAACAGTGTCTATTAAGTCATTTGTTATTGTTTAGTGGCTAAGTCATGTCCAACTCATTGTGTCCATGGACTATACCCCACCAGGCTCTTCTGGTTCATGGGATTTCCCAGGCAGAAATATTGGAGTGGATTGCCATTTCCTTCTCCAGGGGGTCTTCCTGACTCAAGGATTGAACCCAAGTCTCTTGCATTGGCAGGTGGATTTTTTACCACTGAGCCACCAGGGAAGCCTATTTAAGTCCTTGCCTATTCCTAATCAGGTAGTTTATTTTTTCTTGTTGAGTTATAGGAGTTTTTTTTTTTTTTATAATTGTTACAGATATTAAACTCTTGTCAGATATATGATTTGTAAATGATTTTTCTGATTTTGTGGGTTGTCCTTTCACTCTCTTAATAGTGTTCTTTACATAGAAGTTTGTAAGTTTGAAATAGCCCCATTTGTCTGTTTTTGCTTTTGGTCCCTGTGCTTTTGGTGTTACCTAAGAAATTATTACCAAATACATTGTCATGAAGCTTTTCCCTCTTGTGTTCGCTTGTGTTTTTTCTTAAGATTTTTGTAGCTTTAGCTGTCATGTTTAAGCCTTTGATCTGTTTTGAGTTGATTTTTATATGTGGTATAAGGTGAGGAGTCATCTTTGTTGTGCATGTGAAGATCTAGTTTTACTGGTGTTGTTTGTTGAAAAGGCTCTTTCTCTGTTGAATTATCTTGGCACCCTTGTCAGAAATTCTTAGGCTGTATATATGAAGGTTTATTTCTAGGCTCTTTATTCTCTTTCATTGGTCAGTCTGTCTTTATGCCAGTACCATACTGTTTTTGGTTATTTAGGAGGAAGTTTCAAATTGTTTACTTTTATATAGAAAAACACTAGTGATTTTATTTTATTTTTAATTTTTATTTTTAATTAGAACATAGTTGATTAACAATGTCCCATTTCAGGTGTACAGAAAATGATTCAATCATACACATATTTATTGTTCAGATTTTTTTCCCATTTAGGTTGCTACATTGACTCAGATGGTAAAGATGTGCCTGCAGTACATGAAGACCCACATTTGATCCCTGGGTGGGGAAGATCCTCTGGAGAAGGGAATGGCAACCCACTCCAGGATTCTTGCCTGGAGAATGCCATGGACAGGGGAGCCTGGTGGGCTACAGTCCATGGGGTTTCAAAGAGTTGGACACGACTGAGCAACTAAGCACACACATGCATTCTTCTTCAGATTCTTTTCCCATTGAGGTTGTTATGTAATATTGAGTATAGTTCCCTGCACTATACAGTAAGTTCTTGTTGGTATCTATTTTTAATATAGTAGTGTGTACATGTCAATCCCCAAATCCCAATCTGTTCCTCTTACCCCGTAACCGTAGATTCATTTTCTTAAGTCTGTGAGTTTGCTTCTGTTTTAAAAGTAAGTTCATTGTACCATTTTTTTTTTAGATCCTGCATATAAGTGGTATCATGTAGTATTTATCTTTCCTTGTCTGACTTATTTAGTATAGTAATCTCCAGGTCCATCCATGTTGCTGCAAATGGTGTTATTTCATTGTTTCAGTGGCCAAGAAATAGCCATTTTATATAGGTACCACATCTTTATCCATTCATTTTTTACGGACATTTAGGTTGTTTCCATATCTTAGCTATTGTAAATAGTGCTGCAGTGAATATTACTTGCTGTTTATTTTATATTTATTTTAAGCTCTAGACGGGGAAGGCAATGGCACCCCACCCCAGTACTCTTGCCTGGAAAATCCAATGGACAGAGGAGCCTGGTGGGCTGCAGTCCATGGGGTCGCTAACAGTCGGACAGACTGAGCGACTTCACTTTGACTTTTCTCTTTCATACATTGGAGAAGGAAATGGCAACCCACTCCAGTATTCTTGCCTGGAGAATCCCAGGGACGGGGGAGCCTGGTGGGGTGCCGTCTATGGGGTCACACAGAGTCTGACACGACTGAAGTGACTTAGCAGCAGCAGCAGCAGTAGGCTCTAGTAAAGCTGTTAGACAAAAAGCAAATTTGAGCGATTTTTTAATTCAAGTTCAGAATGTGTCATAAAGCAGCAGAGGCAGCTCACAACATAAACAACACATTTGGCCTAGGAACTGCTAACAAAGGAAATGGCAACCCACTCCAGTATTCTTGCCTGAAAAATTCCGTGGATGGGGGAGCCTGGTAGGCTACAGTCCATGGGGTCGCAAAAAGTCAGACACGACTGAGCGACTTCACTTTCTTTCTTTATATAATTCTTTTGGAGAAGAAAATGGCAACCCACTCCAGTGTTCTTGCCTGAAGAATCCCATGGACGGAGGGCCTGATGGGCTGCGGTCTTTGGGGTTGCAGAGTCAGACACGGCTAAGCAACTAACACACACAAACATACAGTGCAGTGGTGGTTCAAGAACTTTTGTAAAGGAGACGAGAGCTTTGAAGGTGAAGAATGTAGTGGCTGGCCATTGGAAGTTGACAGTGACCAGTTGAGAGCCATCATCAAAGTTGATCCTCTTAGAGCCACACAAGAAATTGTCAAAAGGACTCCACATCGATCATCTTTGTGGTCATTCGGCATTTGAAGCAAATTGGAATGGTCAGAAAAGTCAATAAATGGGTGCTTCATGAGCTGACCACAAATCAAAAAAATCATCATTTTGAAGTATTGTCGTCCTTCATCCTAAGCAACAATAGTGAACCATTTCTTGATCGAATTATGAGGTGCAACAAAAGGTGGTTTTTATACAACAACCAGAAGAAGCTCCAAAGTCCTTCTCAAAGCCAAACTTGCACCTAAAAAAGGTCATGGTTACTGTTTGGTGGTCTACTGCCCATCTAATCCACTACAGCTTTTTGCATCCTAGCGAAACCATTACAGCTGAGAAGTGTGCTCAGCAAATTGATGCAATTCACGGAACACTGCAATGCCTGCAGCTGGCATTGGTCAACAGAATGGGCCCAGTTCTTCTCCAGGATCACGCCTGACCACACATCACACAACCAGCACTTCAAAAGTTGAACAAATTGGGCTATGAAGTTTTGCCTCATCCTCCATATTTACCTGACCTCTTGCCAACTGAGTACTACTACTTCAAGCATCTCAACAACTTTTTGCTGGGAAAACGCTCCCACAGCCAGCAGGAGGTAGAAAATGCCAGTTGTGAAGCATGTTTTTTTATGCTACAGGAGTAAACTTACTTCTTGTTGGCAAAAATGTGTTGATTGTAATCTTGTAATGGTTAATATTTTGATTAAAGATGTGTTTGAGTCTAGTTATAATGATTTAAAATCCATAGTCTGAAACCGCAGTTAGCTTTTTCATCAACTTAATATTTCTATCACTCTAGGAGAGGGCTCAAAAAATATATTATTGTGATTTATGTTGAAGAGTTTTATAGTATCCAGCCTTACATTTATGTCTCTAATCTATTTTGAATTTATTTTTGTGTATGATATTAAAGAATGTTTCATTTTTTTACATGTAGCTGTCCAGTTTTTCCAGCACCATTGAAGAAACTCTCTTTACTGTATAATCTTGCTTCCTGTGTTGTAGATTAATTAACTATAGGTTCATGGGTTTATTTCTGGGGTTTTTATTTTGTCCACTGATCTATATTTCTGTTTTTGTGCCAGTACCATGCTGTTTTGATGACTATAGCTTTGTAATATGGCCTGAAATCAGGGAGCCTGATTTCCTCTAGCTCCGTTTTTCTTTCTCAGTATTGGTTTGGCTGTTCAGAGTCTTCAATGCTTCCATATAAATTTTAAGATTTTGTTTTGTTTTAATTCTGTGACTAACACCATTGGTGATTAGATAGGTATTGCATTGAATCTATAGATTGCCTTGGGTCCTATGGTCGCTTTGACAGTATAGATTCTTCGAATCCAAGAATGTGGTATATCTTTTCATCTGTGTAATCTTCGATTTCTTTCATCATTGTCTTACAGCTTTTGGAGTGCAGGCTTTTTGATAGATTCATTCCTTGATGTTTCATTCTTTTTGATACAAAGGTGAATGAGATTGTTTCTGTAATTTCTCATCTGACCCTTTTGTTGTTAATGTATTAATTAGTAGCCAGATACCCTGCTGAATTCTCCTGTGGTTTTTCCTTTAATTGTACAAAGATATAATTATGTTTAACCAATAAAATATGGCATCTTTTCAAATTTTATCTCATCTTTGTCTTGATTCCATTGACTTTAAAACAGTGTTAAGCAGTTATACTGGCTACATAGTGTATTTCTTTTTGTTTTTGTGTAGATGAAGGAAGTCTTTTTAATATTTAGCTGTAGAGTCTGATGCATTTTTTGATTTGAGATGTACTTCTAAACTTCTGAGATTGACATCAAAATGCTCGATTGCAGTTTGGAGCTTAATTGAAATTTAGAACTTCATTTCATTTTGTTTCTGTTGCTGTTAACAGAAACAAAACAATGGTCTCAGGTGTATGGAAGGGCTGCCAAGTTGTGAGGTTCATGTGTTGTCACCTACTTTTGGAGGATCTTAACACTGATATTTTCAATTCTTTTCAGAATGGCCAGAGTTTTCTGGTTTTGGATGAACAAAGATTTGCAAAAGAAATTCTTCCCAAATACTTCAAGCACAATAACATGGCAAGCTTTGTGAGGCAATTGAATATGTGTAAGTAAGAACAACAGTTTAATTGGAGTACTGTTATCAGTCACTGATTAAACCATTTTCCTCCCATTGGGATGATAAAGGAAAATATATTCATAGAGGCACCATTAATTTTTAAGTTTTTTACTTTTGTCTATTTAACTTACCTGAATTTTGAATGTATTTCAGATGGTTTTCGTAAAGTAGTACATATCGATTCTGGAATTGTGAAGCAGGAACGAGATGGTCCTGTTGAATTTCAACATCCTTACTTCAAACAAGGCCAGGATGATTTACTGGAGAACATTAAAAGGAAGGTGAGTTATTGTTAACATTTAATTAGGGCATTAATGTGTATTATACTTGGTCAAGACATATTTCATTTGTTGAAAGTAAAAATGTACTGAAATAGACAGATTTTTGGGGGGACAATTTAGACGAATAATGCTTTAAGTATGCCCTCTATGTATTTTTTGATTTTTCCTCTGTGTTCAGCTGTACAGGGCTCAGTCTTTAAATACTTTTTTAGAGGGAAGGAAATATTTACATTCTGACTTAAGATAAGGAGTCAAATGTATTATGATGGCTCATTCCTTATAATTTAGCTTAAAAAACATACGTTCCTACTAGAAAGTCAGCTGCTTAGAGGGCCTTTTTCTGTAATTCACTGCTGAATATCCTGTGCCCAAGGTTAAGTCCCATATATATAGTAGGTATTTAATAATAACATTTTTGAATGTATCATATCTTTTGCTGAAATGAGATATTTTGACTAAATCCACAAAGGTAGGTAGGGATAAAAATGTAGTGAACCATGAAAGAACATGGCCTTAGTGTGCAGCTATTCTGTGTAAATTTAATTAAAAGTGGAATGTGAGAATAAAGAGGCTTGGAGGAATTACAGGAAATTTGGCAGAAGGAAATTAAAGAAAAGAAAAAAAGCCCTTAAGTTGCTTCTGTTTGTGGAAACTTTTCCACATTGAAAATAAATAAATAGATTACTCCTCATCCTCTCTTTGAGCCATGAATGCTGTTATTTTCCTGGGCTTTTGAAACTGGATCTTAACCTTCTTGACAGGCTACAAAACCATTTATAACAATAAAACTTTGAGTTATAACCACAGTGTTTAGTATTTGTTTAATTTCCTGCATTTATTTTTTGAAAGGTTTCATCTTCAAAACCAGAAGAAAATAAAATTCGTCAGGAAGATTTAACAAAAATTATAAGTAGTGCTCAAAAGGTTCAAATAAAACAAGAAACAATTGAGTCCAGGCTTTCTGAATTAAAAAGGTAAAGTATTTCCAAATATAATCATCATAACAGGGGTTGGTGTTTGAGGGTGTGTGTGTGTGTGTGTGTGTGTGTGTGTGTGTGTGCG
>SJYX01011012.1:264370-308513 GCA_006410675.1 Oreotragus oreotragus | reverse complement strand
TGTGTGTGTGTGTGTGTGTGTGTGTGTGTGTGTGTGTGTGTGTGTGTGTTGAGGTTTGGAGGTTGGTGCTTTAGGTAACTAGATTATGTTGTTGGAGCCAAGATCAAAAACCATTTTTTAAAAGTATTAATTTCCTCTATTTTTGTTGGTAGCTATAGACTTTACCCCAATATTATGTTTTCATGATGGTGGTGAAAAGAATGTATATAAACTTGGGCAGTCAAAACAATTTGATGCACAGTCTTACTGATGAAATAATAGATCATTAAGTTGGTGTAGGAAATTATGATTCTGTTTAGGTTGACTTTCATTTGTTCACACACATGTGAGGACCACAAGCCATAAAAATAAGACATTTTCTGTGTGGCCTATCTTTTAGGAAAAAGTAGGACACTAAAATAGGGGAAAAAGGTCACAAGAGACTTGCCCTACTTGATACTTTACATAGACTTGAGAAGGTCATAATCATACTTTTTATCTACAGAAAAATTTTTTTTTTTAAACTGGAATTTTTGGCACCATTATTCTAATGCCACATTAACAACTTGTATATAAAGTAGACCTATATTTCTGTTCTTAGTAAATAGCTAGAAGTCTTCTCAATGTAAATAGGCACCAAGGTCTTAAAGAGCAGTTATTTTAATTATTGTCTCCCATTTGTAACAGATCATTAGTTTAGCTGTTCTTAAGTATTTTCATTGAGAGTAACCTTGAACTTTGAGTCCCTTTGTGAATAAGCATTAATTTTAAGCTTACTCATTCTGCATGTTTTATTTAAACTCTTTATGTTGGTTTACTGTGTGTATCTTGTGTCTACTAAAGTGTCCTTTGACTCAGTTCCTTGAATCTCAGGTTTAGCTTTTAAGGCTTGGAATTCCAAATTTATCCTGTAAATCTTCATGGTAACCATTCTCCTACTTATCTTTAGTAGGCAAATGACAGTATATTTATATTTCTGAGTCAGAGAAAGTACAGTTATTATTCAGTAAGTATTAAAATCTTATTTTCTATACATCTGTATTTAAATTCAGTATCTTTTGTAGTAGTCTGGATTGAGGAAGATTGCTTTTGTGGAAGTTAATTAACAAAAGAGCAACAATTAAAGCATTTAATAGATGAATTCTTTCTTGTCTTACTCAAAATTATCATTGCTATTAACAATAACTGCAGTTTCCATAGAAGATGATGAGTGAGGGAAAAAATAAAGCTATTGCTACTGGACATGTAATTGGTTTGTAATGTATTTGTGTGTGTGTGTGTGTGTGCTTGCTTGTATCTGACACTTTGCAACCCCATGGGAGTAGCCCACCAGGCTCCTCTGTCCATGGAATTTTCCAAGCAAGAATACTGGAGTGGGTTGCCATTTCTTCTCCTGGGGATCTTCCCGACCCAGGGATTGAACCTCTGTCTCTTGCGTCTCCTGGATTGCAGGCAGATGCTTACCACAGCACCACCTGGAAAGTCTCTGTCATTATTCGGGTATGCCTTAAACAAAACAGAACACATTTTTAATATGCTTTAAAAAACCCAAACATTTATATGATTGTATTTGAGACAGATCTTTAGACTGTTTTATAGTCTTGATAATAATCACTGATCATTGATCTTGGTAATCAACACTTAATCAAATTGTCTGTATGATCTTAAGTCTTCTTAATTAGCTGAGTCTCAGTCTTCTCATCTATAAAAAAAGAGATGATTCTTTTCTTGACAGATTTTAGAAAAGTTTAAGTAATACACATAAAATGTTTATAATAGTGCCTGGCATAGCAAGTGTTGAGTAAATGTCACTTTCTTTTAAGAATTGTTTCGTAAGCACAAGTCCAGAATTCACATGGTAAACATATTTGAAAAGTTAATTTTTTTAAACAAGAAATAATGAACCAGATTGTCAGAGGAGTAAATAAATGGCCTACTATTTTATGGATGTAGGTGTGTGTCCTAGTTTTTGAATATGTGTATTGCCACGAGTACAGGGTACTACTGTTAACGAAGTAAAGATTCTACGTTGTGTCAAGGTTAGTTGCCATTCTGTGTAATTGAACCAAAAATTTCCTACTCTAACGAAGATATATAGTAAAAACCAGTTCATTTTTCTGGTGTTCTTAATTAAAGATATTGAGATCTGGCTTTTCTGACTGAATTTAAAAAATTTTTATTTTTGATGAATGATAACAGTGAGAATGAGTCCCTTTGGAAGGAGGTGTCTGAATTACGAGCAAAACATGCACAACAGCAACAAGTTATTCGAAAGGTGAGTTTTTTCCTCTATGACTATAATCTGAATTTAATGAGTATCATTTTTGACCCTAAAAAAACCCCTCTGTTTAATAGTCAGTGACTGATCTTAGTTTCTTATATTGGGTACACAGAAGTAAAACTATGAAATCACGCCAAGTGTTACGTATTCTTGTGAATAAAAAAAATTTCTCATTAGCTAAATATAATCATACTATTGGAAAACTCAGCAGTGGCCACAGGACTGGAAAAGGTCAGTTCAGCAATATGTGAACCGTGAACTCCCACTTGTTCAAGCTGGTTTTAGAAAAGGCAGAGGAACCAGAGATCAAATTGCCAACATCTGCTGGATCATGGAAAAAGCAAGAGAGTTCCAGAAAAACATGTATTTCTGCTTTATTGACTATGCCAAAGCCTTTGACTGTGTGGATCACAAGAAACTGTGGAAAATTCTGAAAGAGATGGGAATACCAGACCACCTGACCTGCCTCTTGAGAAATCTGTATGCAGGTCAGGAAGCAACAGTTAGAACTGGACACGGAACAACAGACTGGGTCCAAATAGGAAAAGGAGTATGTCAAGGCTGTATGTTGTCACCCTGCTTATTTAACTTATATGCAGAGTACATCATGAGAAACGCTGGACTGGAAGAAGCACAAGCTGGAATCAAGATTGCCAGGAGAAATATCAATAGTCTCAGATATGCTGATGACACCACCCTTATGACAGAAAGTGAAGAGGAGCTAAAAAGCCTCTTGATGAAAGTGAAAGAGGAGAGTGAAAAAGTTGGCTTAAAGCTTAACATTCAGAAAACAAAGATCATGGCATCCGGTCCCATCACTTCAGGGAAATAGATGGGGAAACAGTAGAAACAGTGTCTCAGACTTTATTTTTTGGGGCTCCAAAATCACTACAGATGGTGACTACAGCCATGAAATTAAAAGACGCTTACTCCTTGGAAGAAAAGTTATGACCACCCTAGATAGTATATTCAAAAGCAGAGACATTACTTTGCCGACTAAGGTCCGTCTAGTCAAGGCTATGGTTTTTCCTGTGGTCATGTATGGATGTGAGAGTTGGACTGTAAAGAAGGCTGAGCTCCGAAGAATTGATGCTTTTGAACTGTGGTGTGGGAGAAGCCTCTTGAGAGTCCCTTGGACTGCAAGGAGATCCAGCCGGTCCATTCTGAAGATCAACCCTGGGATTTCTTTGGAAGGAATGATGCTAAAGCTGAAACTCCAGTACTTTGGCCACCTCATGCGAAGAGTTGACTCATTGGAAAAGACTGATGCTGGGAGGGACTGGAGGCAGGAGGAGACGGGGACGACCGAGGATGAGAGGGCTGGATGGCATCACGGACTCAATGGACGTGAGTCTAAGTGAACTCCAGGAGATGGTAATGAACAGGGGGGCCCGGCGTGCTATTCATGGGGTCGCAAAGAGTCGGACACGATTGAGCAACTGAACTGAACTGATACTTCCAGCTAATGTTTCTTTAGCTTTTAGTAAGATCTTTTGCCTGATATGACAGCTTTAATATATTTCATTGTTAGGAACGTAGTTAATACACTACTAATTTTTTAACATGTAAAAGACTGAGTCAGTGGTTTTGTTTTACTGTTTTTTACTCTAAAAGGCAAAGATACGGTCATGGAAGATAAATGACTAATATTTTCAAAGCAACCAAACAAAAAAATTAGTTATCAAAGTATGTCATTATTAGCCTGTATAGAAAGGCAGTTAAGGTAGTGGTGTACTATAAATCCTAAATTTTAGTATCTGAGCTGAAAATTACTGGGGGAACTGAAAATCTCCTTGCTGCATTGTGTCCTTGTGATTTAATCTTCTCATATCAGCTTTCATATGTTAATAAGAGGTGAAACATAAAAGTAATTAAGGCAGCTATTTTTTGCTTATGAGTAAACTGTACTCTTAAGTTTAAGCGACAGGTTTTATGGGGGGAGGGAGAGTGGGAAAGCTTCAGTTTGTTCCTACTCAGAGGCCATTAGCTAAAAATAGGAGTATGACTGAAAGGATCTGGATGTAGTGGAGAGGTTTAGAATACAGAGATGAATGGTAGCTGCACCCTTTGGCCTGTAGTCAAAATAGATACACTGATTTTTAAAAATAAGTTTCAGGGGAAGGTTGAATGTAAGATTCAGTTTTTATTGTTTAGTCCAAGTACATGTATTTAAAAATTTTCCATAGTTGATTCCAACCTGAAGTCCTGTTTAGGAATACCTAATTTTAAATGATAAATGTATCTTAACCTGTGCTTTATTTAAAAAAAAAATTGTGTATCTTTTTCAGATACACAATACAAAATAATGTTTTGGCTAAATGTTAACTCATAATACTTCATAGTTGTTGTTTTTTCCTTGAAAGCAAGGATAGTTGGTAAAATACTTAATATTTCATTTTTTTATGAAAGCAAACATTTTGTCTCCTCAAATTTGAGTTTGAACCTATGCATTTTACTGGGGTTAGGAAGTTTCCATAATGCATGATAGATTGCTGATAATTTTTTCCCTATTCCTGGAATTTGTTTCTAACTCTGTCATTTCCTCTTTAGCCTTGGATTAACTGGAATAATATATTGGAGGTATCTGTTAGAGAACTTGTCAGGTACAGAAGTCCAGTGATGTAAATGTTAAATGCCTCATCTTCAGGAAACAGACTGTACAACATAGTACCAAAGTGTCAAAAGAGAGCTGAAGCTTACAACAGATTTCAGCAGAAATTTAACCAGCATTTCATGTTCTAATAAATTCCACTAACTAATGCTTTTAAAAATTTCCCTATCAGTTTTTTATAAATTAATGAAAATAATTAAACTGTTTCATACATATCTTTAAGGTTAAATGTTGTCTTTTCATCAGCTGTCAGTGTTTCCTTTTAAACAAGTAAATTTAGTGGCTAACCTTCTTTGCATAGACTCTGTTGTTAAGTCACTAAGTCGTGTCCCATTCTTCGTGACCCCCCATGCCAGGGGGACATCATGCCAGGCCCCCCTGTGCCTCACTGTCTCCCGGAATTTGCTCAGGTTCGTGTCCATTGAATTGGTGATGCTATCCAACCGTCTCATCCTCTGTCGCCCCCTTCTTCTCCTGCCTTCAATCTTTCCCAGCGTCAGAGCCTTTCCACTGAGTCTGCTCTTCACATCAGGTGGCTAAAGTATTGGAGCTTTAGCTTCAGTGTCAGTCCTTCCAATAAATATTCATTTTGACTTATCTGTAGACACCACAGTTTGAAAGCATCATAGACTAATGCTGTCTAACTCTTTAATTAAAATATTTGTATTTTCTCTGTGGAAAAGTTAATATTGATTGTAAGGCAAGCCATTTAGTAGCCTCATTTGGGGGAGAGTGTTCAGCATTAAAGCTATACATTATGTGTTTTCAGTTGTCAATTCTCTTTAATCATGTAATTATATTTTATAAGCTTGTGCAAGGAACTCTTCTGCAAAGATTCTAGATAGTTGTCAGTCACTTGGCCTTTATTCATAGCATCTCAGTGATATACCGATTTTCACAGTTTACTTCTTTAACTCCTTTAGGCAGTACAATTTCAAGGCATACCCTGAACCAGTGATTCTCACATTCACATCAGTATCGCTTGAAGCTCTTGCTAGTGAATAACACACATCGCTGGACCCTATCCTCAGAATTTTAGAGCTTTTCTGGAGTGGGGTAGATAATCTGAATGTCTAAAAAGCTCCTAGGCCAGTGCTGCTGGTTCATGGACCATATTTAAGAAACACTGTCATAAAATATAAAAAATTGATTGCATGTCTGGATCTGTTTAATAGTTTTTTTTTCTAAATTTAATGAGACTGAAAATCAGCTTCCTGTGATTGTCATCTGGAAGCTTTGACAGACGTTCAGTGTCTCAATAATTTTCTAGAATTAGCCAATAACTTTTATAACTTGAAAACATTATGATATGAGAAAGTTGGCAATCTCTTTTGTTTCTAATTGTGTTAACCTGGTATAAAAAAAATATCTGTCAAACATCAATTTTCTTTTTTGCATCATAGTCTTCTTGAAAGAATTTTAAAAGTAAGGATCTATATCCAGGCATGCTTGGTACTTATGACCAAGACAAATAATTGAACTGAATATCGGAGAGATAAATAGGTGGATGGCAGGGGAGAAAGCTAGATATAGATATAGATGGGAAGATGGATGTCCTGAAAGTGAAAGTGAAGCCGCTCAGTCGTGTCCGACTCTTTGCGACCCCATGGACAGTCCTACCAGGCTCTTCCGTCCATGGAATTTTCCAGGCAAGAATACTGGAGTGGGTTGCCATTTCCTTCTCCAGGAGATCTTCCGACCCAGGGGTTGAACCCAGGTCTCCTGCATTGTAGGCAGACACTTTACCATCTGAGCCACCAGGGGTACCNTTCCGTCCATGGAATTTTCCAGGCAAGAATACTGGAGTGGGTTGCCATTTCCTTCTCCAGGAGATCTTCCGACCCAGGGGTTGAACCCAGGTCTCCTGCATTGTAGGCAGACACTTTACCATCTGAGCCACCAGGGGTACCTCTGTATCTTAAGTAGCAGCAACTTTATCACAGGTTATTCTGCCTGGAAACTGGTATGTTTTTTTAAGTATCATTATAAGATGCATCCAGATTTAAAGTGTTATTAAATGTGAAAGCTTATGTGACTAAGAATAGAGGACATATAGTACCTGAATTAATTTTATAAGACTTGTAGATGGAAGAATTACAAATCTATGATGGGATATTTCCTGTATTTTCCTTTTAGATTGTCCAGTTTATTGTTACATTGGTTCAGAATAACCAACTTGTGAGTTTAAAACGTAAAAGGTAAGTTTTTTTGATAATTCATTTTCACCTGTCTGTAAACAACCAAACATGTTAGAGTTTAATCATGAATGGCCTTCATTTGCTTAATATGCCTTTTGTCCCAGATGAACGATCCTCCCTTGTTTATTATCTTTCAACATTTCAAGAGTGGCGTTGTTTCTAGCGTTGTCATCTTGCTGTTTCTGAGAGATCAGGATAGCCTGAATGGTCATTTTACATACATATGGTTGATAAAGAATTCATTTTTCATTTACATTAGCAAATTATTGTGGTATTAGAAGATCTCATGAGAGAAACTAAAAGAGGATACATGCTGAAGAAAACAAAAAATTTTTACTTGTTTAAGTTTTTATCTCATGTTTAATCCATTCATAAGGGTCTTTAAAAACCTGTGTATTGACAATGGGTTGTAATACCCATAAATATGAATAACTATGTTTGTCACAATTAAAACAAGAAAAACAGTGGACAAAGGAATAGGAGAAGGAGAAAAAGATTAAAAAGATTATCTTGTAAGACTGAGGATTTTAGCAGACCTTGTTTATCCTTAAAATTTATGCTGTGAAAATAACTGCTTCTACTAATTCTTTGTGATACTACCTTTTTTAAACTATGTAAGTACTGTAAAGAGTTATGTAGTTCAGTCACAATGAAGTGTATTTGGGGAGAGTAATTTATTATGTTTATTATAACAGATAGTACAGAAGAATGGAGAAATAAAAGTCCTAGACACATTCATCTCCCAGTTTCTATTCTTAAGATGTAATCTTTTTTAATAATTTCTTTGACCCTTACTGAAATTTTTATTCATTGTTAAAGTGAATGTGTTTATATGTGGGTAAATTATTAGAAGCAACCTAAACTCCTTGTATGTTTGCTTCACCAAACTTCATATATATCCTCTGATTTTCAGGCCTCTACTTCTGAACACTAATGGAGCCCAAAAGAAGAATTTGTTTCAGCATATAGTAAAAGAACCAGCTGATAATCATCATCATAAAGTAATTCAAATTCTGTTTTCTCTTTATTATCTCAAACTAAATTTTATACAGCTGTATCTCATGCATTTAAAAGAGTTTACTGAATAATCTTAACTTCTCATCCTCCAGCTTTTAAAAATGGTGACTTTTTTTTATTATTTAATTTAGATTATTTTAAGAAATAAACTATTACATATACAGTTGTCTCAGTTGCCTGTTTCCAAGTTCGTTTTTCTTTCCCTCTCACTCTCACCTCTCATCCAGAGATAAATCACTATCTTGAATTAGTATTTATTATTCCCATGACTATTTGATGTGTGAATCCATGAACAGTATTTGGTAGTACGTTGTATACCTCTGTTGTGAAAGTCTGCTTAGTTGTGTCCAACTCTTGTGACCCAGTGGACTGTAGCTCTCCAGGCTCCTCTGTCCCAGACAAGAATATTGGAGTATGTTGTCCTTTGCTTCTTCAGGGGATCTTCCCGACCCAGGGACCAAGCCCGAGTCTCCTGCATTGTAGTTGCAGGCATATTCTTCAACATCTGAGCCACCAAGGAAAGCCTGTATATGCCTAAACTTTATACAAATATTATTTTGTACATATCCATTTGCAGTGTGGCTTTTTTCACTTGCTCTTTTGTGATTTATTAAACAGAGATTTAGTTCATCTTAAGATTAATTGAGTATTATGATAATGTAATTATGTACTTGTCCATTGGTTATTTTAAGTTTTTTCCAGCTTTTACTATAAATATACATAGACTAGACTCCTTTAGTATAGCAACTGTAAAAAATATTTTTGTTTAATTTTTATTACAAGCTCTCTGGATAAATTATAAAATTTATACCCAGTTGAAGATTAGTTGAATCCAGACTTATTAATATCTGATTATCATTGTAACTTTGAAGTCCTAGAATTCTGAATACTGTTTTAGATTTATTATTAGGGTGTTGAGTTTTTTGTTCTCAGGTAAGTTAGTCACCCAAACATCTGGTTCCTCTTCCCAGTGTTTCTAAATAATCAGTGATACCCGTTTTTAGGATTGAAGATTAATGTAAATGGATGAAGATTTCATAATGTAGTTTGATTTATATTTTATGCCTCCCTATTATCTAGTATTGAAATTGATAGAATTTTACATTATAATAATTACTAAAGTTTGCTCTGAAGTAATGAATGCTTTTTTATTAATGTACCTATGGTCTGAATATATCTGTAGCTGAATTTCAACAAAAAAATCATTGTTAAAAAGCCAAACTGACATCTATCTGTAGGATAATTGAAGTGGTTTTTTTTTTCCCTGTTAAAGAAACCATCTAATGAGTCAGAATAAAACATGTCTAACGAGAGTAGCTGAAGATGATATAATCTCCACCAGCCCAGTGGCCGTCTGGTTATGCTTGAGATTTCTAAAGTCCTAAGCTTTTTAACTATTTTGGTATAAGAAATACTTTAAAATTTGCTTTTCTTAAAAACATTCTGAGGTATGTCATCTTTACAGTCCCTTACAGTGAAAGAAATAGTTAAGTAGCATGCAGATAATATACCTTATACCTTCGTGAATTGGTACTTCTAATACCAATTTAGTGTATAAGTCCCATAAGGGCAGAGAAAATATGTTTTGCTTACCTTTGTATCTCAAAGCCCAGTTACCATTTTTTAAATGATAAGTTGTTTGGTAGTCAAAATAATTTGTTTTCTGATATATTTTCTACCTATGCATTTAAAAGAGTTTACTGAATAATCTTAACTTCTCATCCTCCAGCTTTTAAAAATGGTGACTTTTTTTTATTATTTAATTTAGATTATTTTAAGAAATAAACTATTACATATACAGTTGTCTCAGTTGCCTGTTTCCAAGTTCGTTTTTCTTTCCCTCTCACTCTCACCTCTCATCCAGAGATAAATCACTATCTTGAATTAGTATTTATTATTCCCATGACTATTTGATGTGTGAATCCATGAACAGTATTTGGTAGTACGTTGTATACCTCTGTTGTGAAAGTCTGCTTAGTTGTGTCCAACTCTTGTGACCCAGTGGACTGTAGCTCTCCAGGCTCCTCTGTCCCAGACAAGAATATTGGAGTATGTTGTCCTTTGCTTCTTCAGGGGATCTTCCCGACCCAGGGACCAAGCCCGAGTCTCCTGCATTGTAGTTGCAGGCATATTCTTCAACATCTGAGCCACCAAGGAAAGCCTGTATATGCCTAAACTTTATACAAATATTATTTTGTACATATCCATTTGCAGTGTGGCTTTTTTCACTTGGTCTTTTGTGATTTATTAAACAGAGATTTAGTTCATCTTAAGATGAATTGAGTATTATGATAATGTAATTATGTACTTGTCCATTGGTTATTTTAAGTTTTTTCCAGCTTTTAGTATAAATATACATAGACTAGACTCCTTTAGTATAGCAACTGTAAAAAATATTTTTGTTTAATTTTTATTACAAGCTCTCTGGATAAATTATAAAATTTATACCCAGTTGAAGATTAGTTGAATCCAGACTTATTAATATCTGATTATCATTGTAACTTTGAAGTCCTAGAATTCTGAATACTGTTTTAGATTTATTATTAGGGTGTTGAGTTTTTTGTTCTCAGGTAAGTTAGTCACCCAAACATCTGGTTCCTCTTCCCAGTGTTTCTAAATAATCAGTGATACCCGTTTTTAGGATTGAAGATTAATGTAAATGGATGAAGATTTCATAATGTAGTTTGATTTATATTTTATGCCTCCCTATTATCTAGTATTGAAATTGATAGAATTTTACATTATAATAATTACTAAAGTTTGCTCTGAAGTAATGAATGCTTTTTTATTAATGTACCTATGGTCTGAATATATCTGTAGCTGAATTTCAACAAAAAAATCATTGTTAAAAAGCCAAACTGACATCTATCTGTAGGATAATTGAAGTGGTTTTTTTTTTCCCTGTTAAAGAAACCATCTAATGAGTCAGAATAAAACATGTCTAACGAGAGTAGCTGAAGATGATATAATCTCCACCAGCCCAGTGGCCGTCTGGTTATGCTTGAGATTTCTAAAGTCCTAAGCTTTTTAACTATTTTGGTATAAGAAATACTTTAAAATTTGCTTTTCTTAAAAACATTCTGAGGTATGTCATCTTTACAGTCCCTTACAGTGAAAGAAATAGTTAAGTAGCATGCAGATAATATACCTTATACCTTCGTGAATTGGTACTTCTAATACCAATTTAGTGTGTAAGTCCCATAAGGGCAGAGAAAATATGTTTTGCTTACCTTTGTATCTCAAAGCCCAGTTACCATTTTTTAAATGATAAGTTGTTTGGTAGTCAAAATAATTTGTTTTCTGATATATTTTCTACCTTATTTTTTTAGGTTCCACACAGTAGGACTGAAGGTTTAAAGTCAAGGGAGCGGATTTCAGATGATATCATTATTTATGACGTTACTGATGATAATGCAGATGAAGAAAATATCCCAGTTATTCCAGAAACTAATGAGGATGTTATATCTGATCCCTCCAAGTAAGGAGATTGTGAAGTAACATTTATGAAAATAATACTTTTCTTAACAGATCTAAATTTAAAACTACTTTATTCTTTGATGAACTAATATCTCACCCATATTTTAATTGTTGAACTGAAAAATTAAGCCAAATTATTCGACCAAGTACCTCCCTCCTTCCAGTGATAAGACTCTTAGCAAAAAGTAATGAGAATTCTCATTTTTAAGGTTTGGAGTTTAAGACCTTTAAATTGAGTCTTTGTTCTCTTACATTGTATGAAGTATCAATATTTGTCATTAAACTACACAAGAAATTAAACCTTCTGTCAGGTGCTTTGCGGGGGATGGGAGAGTTTCCCTAGAGAATGACTGGATAGGGTGAATTTATTGACATAGTCTGAAAATGTAATTGGTTATTTCTCACATTGCTAATCTAGCTGTAGCCAGTACCCTGATATTGTCATTGTTGAAGATGACAATGAAGATGAATATGCACCTGTCATCCAAAGTGGAGATCAAAGTGAACCAGCCAGAGAATCCCTGAGTTCAGGCAATGATGGCTCCAGCCCTCTCATGTCTAGTGCTGTCCAGCTAAATGGCTCATCTAGTCTGACCACAGAAGATCCCGTGACCATGATGGATTCCATTTTAAATGATAACATCAATCTTTTAGGAAAGTGAGTACTCATCTGGATGCTGTTTAAATTTATTTGCGTTCTTTTTTACTTCACATGTTCTTTTTCTCTTTGAATGATTTTACTTCAGGTTATGAACCCAGATAGTCAACCTTCTATTTTGATCTGGACTGAGCTCTGCAAATGTTATTTTGAGAAAGCTTTTGATTAATCCAAGAGCAGTCTTGGGATTTTCTTGTCATTTTATTAGATTTATTTAATGAAATACTTGTTTTTGACTGTCTTCAAAGTGTTTGTGTTTTTGTGTATTTATGTTTTTGTCAGGACTATGGAATAACACAATCTCTATTAAGGAGCTTATTTATAGTATAAGAAAACAAGAAGTTAGTAGCAAAGACCAGCAATAAGAGGTGAAACATTTTATAATTTATAATACAGAGGAAAAAGATAAAGTCAGACTGTGTTACTGCAGAATTTTTTTCTTTAAAGACTAAAGTTTTATATAAAGGCTATAGGTTCTCAGTTAACAGAATTTTTGAATCCTAAGTTCTGAATAGGATCTCTTAAGGTTAAGAATTGGTAAGGATTCACAATTGCTAGGAATATTTTGCCTAGCAAGTTTGCAGTGTGATTATAAACATAAAAGCCAGGAAACCTATATTTGATTTTTTTTTGGATATATTTTTTCCTTAGGGTTGAGCTGTTGGATTATCTTGACAGTATTGATTGCAGTTTAGAGGACTTCCAAGCCATGCTGTCAGGAAGACAGTTCAGCATAGACCCAGATCTCCTGGTTGATGTAGGTACTTTGAATATTCTTTGTTGTACTGTCAGTTTGTGTATATGTGAATATTATTTATAAATCATTGCATCATTTTCTTGAATTCTATACTGTTTTTGCATTTCATTTATTTTAAATGAAATGGTTTTGTTAGAATGGACAGATGGTTTCAGGACAGTGAAGGAGGGTGATCACTGTTTGTCTCTGAGTAGAAGTTCAGTTAATCCCTCTGTAACAACATATCAACTCTTTTCAAAAGTACTCTTAAATCCAGGTCTTGTCTGGACTTGTTGCTGTGTTACATTTTGCTCTGGAATAAATTGTTACTGAATAGAAATTAGTAGAAGTTTGTAGAAAAGATCATGGAGACACTTCTCAATATTTGGGAATTAATTTTTCAGTCAAATGTACTATATGTTGTCATATTTGCTGTTTTTAAACATTTTTTATATTTTGAGTCCCAAGATTCCCCCATTCCAGTCCTCACCAGCACCTGTATGAACTTGATTCCAGTGTTGTCTGGACTTTGAATCCTTGTCTATCATTTTTGACACTAACCACCTTCCTTGCTTTCTTTTCTCTTGTTCCTACCACTCCTGTCTCCCTTAGCTAAAGCTTCCTATGTGGCCTGGTCTTATCCAAGAGAATGTTGTTCTTTCCTCTATTTCCATTTTCTGTTGTGTTTTTTTCTTGAAAACTTTTGTTCCTTTTTTTTGGTATGTTTGTCCCTTAAAATGTAGCTTCTCTCACTCATATCAGAAGATTCTGTACCTCTGAGCCACCTGGAAAGCCTTGTCAGTGTCAGATGACTGTTATTCTTCCTAGATGATTAGTGCCTCACAGGATGGATTTCACCTTTTTAGAAGATTCCCTTTCCATGTTATTCTTTAGTAAATTTAACATCCATGCTGATGACCTACTTCGAATTGTTAACAGTAACTTGACAGCCCTTCTTGATTCTACGGTCTTTGTTCCCAGTCTGAATTTAGAGACCTTTTAGAGTATCTGTCCTTAACATCACATAGAAGGAAATAAAATCCTATAATTTTTACTCTCTACAAATCCTCTGTTTTCAACTAGGTCATTTAACTTTGGAACAGTTAACACATTCTTTTGTCCTCACGACCTTATCCTGCCAATTCTTCCCTATTCACAGAGCATAATTCACTATAATTTACCATGCCCTAGTCCTCTCATCAGTTGTACAGTCTCATATACTGTCTACTTAGAAAGTAAGTACCTGTTTCCCCTTTAAAGCCAGTTTGTACACCTGCCCTCTGCCACTCTATTTTTCTGTCTCTAGCCTTGATCTTTCCCAACTGCCTTCAGTAGGTACAGGTAATCTCCATCTTATAAAACATTTTGGTGTGTTGCTCTGCTCGTATACCATTCTGCTCCTCTAATCCTTATACTCCAAAACTGTAGAAATGAGCGGTTGTGTTTGTTATTTTTTTTTATTCCATATTTTCTTTTGAAGTTCTGGATTATCTTGACAGATATATATATATATCTGTCAGGTAAATCTGACAGTAAATATCTTTATTTACTCAAATCCTATGCTGCCTTGGTTTACCTATTGTAAATAGGCTGCAACTTTTTTTCACCCTAAATTAGGCCACTGGGCTAGTGGAAGAAGGTTTGTTTTGAATCAGACAGATTTGGGTTCCATTTTTGGCTCATGTTAATCACTAGCTATGTTATTAATCTTGGAAAAATTAACCTCCCTTGCTCAGTTTCCCCATCTATTAAATATGGATAATGCCTGACATGAAGGGCTTTTGTAAAGATTATAAATAATTGACACTATTATTATTTAACACTAATGATCTTCTTCCATAGAACTTTTTAATGTTGATTTTAAAGGCACTGGACCTCTTTGTTCTCTTCCTGTGTCGCTAACCATTCTGTTTCTTCTAAGAGCTTTTCTTTTTCTTCCTGTCTTACACTTGTGGTTGTTCCCCAAAGTACCCAGTCTTTTATCCTATTTTTTTCTGCCTCTTCTTTTTTCTGTCATGCCTCTCAAGGGATTTTGGCTTGTAGGATTGCTCTCAAAAGTGTATCTCCAGCTCTTAATGTTTTTTAAAGTAAACTTCGCTTGAATTCCAATTCTGTGCCTTTGGGATCATCAGTTAGATCTTGCCTTAAATTGTTTAACACCAAAATTTTATTCTCTAAAGTAGCTACCTTTTAGTTTTATTTTCTGTAGTGGTATCGGACTTCTCTTTACTGACACAGGATAGTAATCATCATCATCTTGGTTTCTTTATCTCCCCATTTACCAAGTGGTGTGTATTTTCCAAGATAGCATTCACAAACCGCACCTACTTTCTGTTTCCACTATTGCCTTCCTCATCTAAGACCTTCATTGTTTTATTCTTGAATTATGCGGTTTTGTTATAAATGAAAAATTACTCATAAGTTACATTGTTCTCTGAAATGGAAAAGATAAGTATATGTGTGAATAAGTATACTGAGAAGAAGTTCATGGGTTCTTGCTGCAGAGTTCAGTACTAAGTGACACAATGTGGAATCAGTAGGAGAGACTTGATCTTGGAATTGAACCATGTCAGTTCCTCATACATGATCTGCTTTTTCCTACTTGAGACCATGCGTCTGCTAGGAATACATGAAGGTGTCCCGAGTCAGTGTATAGGGGAGTTGGGGCAAAGGAGGAGAGAGCAGTTTATACCGCTGGTCCTCCTCAGATGCTACTCTCAGTAGGGACAAAATCTGGTCAGGCCTCCAAGGCATGTGCAAGCTGAGCTGGTAGAGATTGGCAGTGATGTGTATAGTTACCTACCTATAGTTAAGAAACTGAATTTCTTCTTCCTGGATCAGTAGGTGGTATGAAAGTAGGAAAAGTGAATGAAAGGAAAGGAAGAGCTGAGGATATTTTTAGGGCTACACTGAATGTGGAACTTTAAAGGAAAGGAATGAGTGTCTATAGAGGGTGAGGGAGCCTCTGCATTTCATTCTGTCCTGCAAACCATTTGGTGTGCTCATTCTCTTAAAATGCTTTAGTCAGTATATCTCATTACTCAGGCCACTCCCAAGATGCTTATTGTGGACAGAATGTCCTGTCCATTCATTGGCCTTGCCTTAAAAACCTTACGTATACAACGTAACTATTCAGGTCAGAACTTTGGTGTCATTTGGACTAGTCATTTCATTGGTAGAACTTACGTCACAACCATTTCTTCTCTATTGTTGCTGATGCTATATGACATCCTCTCCTTTCTGGGTCCTAACCATTTTCCAGGAACTGATACATGTCACATAGTTTTATCAGTACTTTTTGTTTCATCCTGTGTGTCTCTGTTTTCTTTTCTTTTTCTCTTAGCTCCTTAGTACTTTTGAGCCCCACCATCCATTAATTATTATAATACTGGATTGTATCTGATCATATGTTGCTATTTGATGTTGTTCTTATCTTGCCTTTTAGATTGTAAGCTCCTGGAGAGCAGATACAGTGTCATCTTGTATTCTTCATGATGTCAATTATTTCTTAGATGCTCAGTAAATCCCTTTGGAACAGATCACTTTGAAGCTTATGACATAAACAAAAAGTATGTTTGTAAAGTGGCTGGTCTCAGGAGTGCAGTAAGCAGTGGTCTTAGCATCTGTGGCTTCCCTTGCTATGTGAAATAATCAACGTGGAGTTATACCATTTGATCAGAGAACTCCACCTGAGGTGTAATTTAGGAACCATTCTCATAGAGCAGATTCTGTACAATTATCACATAATTAGCAGGTAGTCAGTCAGTGAAGGATCATTGTAAGGGCAAAGAATTCAGCCCTGGTTGCCATTTAAGGCTGAAGGCATTTAGGGAGGAAAAAATAAATGAAGGAGAGGGGAGGTGGGAAAACCACCATTTGTCTCAAGTGATTTACCCTGCTACTATTATAGGGTAGAAATTCTTAAAACATCTAATGCATGGGCTCGCTTGCTCTGCTTTTGTTTGTTTTTCTTTCTGCTTTCTTGCTTTTCTCTTCCAAACTTGTTTTACTGTATGGAAACTTCCTAGTGCAGGAACTACATCTCTTCACCCTACATAGCTGTATAAAATTTTGAACACACAGTTAAATTTTTTTAAATACTTTTTAAACTTATCATCTTTCTTGTTTGGTCTTTCAGCTTTTCACTAGTTCTGTGCAGATGAATCCCACAGATTACATCAATAATACAAAAGTAAGTTTTAATTCATGTTGCTCAGGACCCATAGCTGTAAGAATTTGAAAAAAAAGTCCTAGTAAATAGAGAGCAGTATCATTCCCAGTTACAAAAAGCATTTTATATTCTTACCTAATACATGTAATCGAGATAATAAAATTCTAGATAAAAAATTCACTTTTGGTTATGGGGTGAATCATTGCCCAGTTCTTCTGTGCCTTGTTAAATGTGAATGTGAAATTAGCATTCAACATGCTGGAAGATAAACTGACTAAATTTGGCATACTTAGGTATATTGCTGAAAGAAATTATTAAAATATGATTTCTTCATGTTTTGATGTCTTCATTTTACATTCTTATTCCATCTATAAATAAACATCTCAGCATTTTTGTTGATTTTTAAGGGTATTCATATTGAAAACGAGTTCCTTCATTTTATTAGCATGTAGTAAAAACATATGTATTATTTGTAGGGAAGCATTTGTATTATTGGTAGGGAAGATGAGTTGAATCAGTGAAGTATGGATTTGGGACTTTTTTAAGGGGAGTTTTTATTTTCTTAAACATAGTAACTATAGTTGGGATTAGCACTAGTTAACAGATTCTTTAGAACTGGTTTTCAGTGAGTAATAAGGATAATATCAAGTTATTAGAGCGGACATTTAGAAATCAGTCTGTTACTTTGTATGACTTAACTGTCTTGAGTAGGTGTATACTTCATTTATCTTGTATTTATACCAAATCCTTTCATAATTCCTGTTTTTCATTGAATAAAAAGGTAAATCAGTTCCCCTGAAATTTGTACAAATTCTTTAGTAGAATCAAAATTTAATTTTTGTTTTTAATAAAAAATGAATATGTATCTAGTAAATACGAGTTATTAGAGTGAGGAGGTGGAATTTTTCTAACTTGTCATGTGTGAGGATAGCCTCACCACATTTTCAAAGTTATAGCTTGGGTAACTTAAAAGTTGAAGGTACTTGTGAATTTTTGAACTAGGAAGTTGGTTATATATTCGGTATTTGGATGGTTTATATCAGGGGTTGGCATACTTTTTCACTGAAGACTAAATATTTTTGGCTTTCCAGGAAGCCAGGTATTCTCTTTCACAACTATTGAGGTCTGCAAAGTCAACCATAGTGGACAATACATAAAAGAATAAGTGTGGCTGTGCTTCTGTAAAACTTTTTAAGAAACAGGTAGAATGCTGAATTTGGCATGTGGATTATAGTTTGCCTAGGTTTATATTATAAGAATCTATGGACCGCAATCCGATTGTGTTTTAGTAAGACAGTATTACTGAATGTTAGACTTCAGGTTGAGTGAACAAGGACCATGCATATGTTTAGTGAATGTGCTGTACTGTTTGTTTATTGTTAGACATTAAGGTATTCTCTGTTCTTGGATCATCTTCTTGTTCCCAAAAGCTTTCAGGAATAACAGTTAAATGGCAAGTTTGCATGTTCTGTACAATACTGTTTTTGTTTGTTCAGTTGCTGAGTCATGTATGTCTCTTTTTGCAACCCTACGGACTGTAGCCCACCAGACTCTTCTGTCCATGTGATTTTCCAGGCAAGAATACTGGAGAGGGTTGCCATTTCCTTCTCCAGGGGATCTTCCTGATCCAGGAATCAAACCATGTCTCCTGCACTGCAGGTGGATTCTTCACCACTGAGCCACTTGGGAAGCCCAAATTCTATAGTATTCTACAATACTATAGAAAAATTAAAGTTGAGAGTGACTTTTTATCATGTTTTAGAATTCCAATTAATTTTAAATAATTGGCACATCAGCTTTCATTCCCTTGCCGGTGACAAGTATTGTCCGATGTGTATTAAAGCACTCTTTGTTAATGAATCAGTATGCAGTATAGCAATCTCAGTATAGCAGTCTCAGTGGCCACTAGGAATAAGCAAAAATTTGCTTGGGAGATGAAACCCACTTGTTTTCCTGGTTCTCATATTAGAATAACAACAGTGGCATCCTTGAAAAATACATATTTAGGGCTTCCCAGGTGGTGCTAGTGATAAAGAACCCAGCTGCCAATGCAGGAGACATAAGAGACCTGGGTTTGATCCCTGGGTCAGGAAGATCCCCTGGTGGAGGAAATGGCAACCCACTCCAGTATTCTTGCCTGAAGAATCCCATGGACAGAGGAGCTTGGCGAGCTACAGTCTGTAGGGTTGCAAAGAGTCAGATACAACTGAAGCAACTTAGCATAGGAAGTAGAAACACAAAGAAAATATTACTGCATTAATGCTTTTTTTATTGTGAATGCTAAATGAGAAATAATTTTGGGGGAAGTTTAAGTAGTTTTTATTATGTCATGAAGTTATTATTATCTGTGAATTTGGAAATTTGTACTGCTTAATTTTATGTTGATATCAGGGAAATTATAGGAATTAGTATGTTTGTTACACCATATATAATTTACAAGCAGGCAGATATCTGGGACTTAACAGCTATTCAGGAAAAATTGTGAACCTCAGCACCTCAGTTTGAACTTGATTGGAAAGAGCACTGAAGAACTTAACATTTAATTCTCTTACGGTCAGGTCTAAGGAGAGAAGACGGTGTCAAAAGAAGTAATTTAAATGACAGAAAAGAACTGATAGAGCCACAAAAAGGAAATGAAGAAATACCACCTCACATTTGAGGCTTCTAAATATAAATAGTTTTAAGGATGTCATCATGTCATCCTGAGCTACTATAAATATGTTTACTTATGCTAACTATTGTTTGTGAGCGAAAAGAAATGTGTAATACATTTTAAGTCAAAACTGTTTAAAATTGTTTAAAGAATTAGCTCTTCATTAGCAGTTTGAAACTAGCCATCTTTGATTCATTATCATCTTCCATTCTTGACAACTTCTGTCTGTTCTACTGTTGAAATGCCCTCCTTTTTTGTACTTACTGGCATCCTAGTTCAGGTTCTTTGTTTCATCCACTTGGTGACAGCAGTAGTTTTCTTAGCCAATTTGATTACATCTACTCAAATCTCTCTCTCTCTCTCTAGTTCATCTCTCCTGATGCTTCTCTTTCCCATGTATTTCAGAGAACATACCTGTATTCATATACTGTACCAATTTTAAATGTTTTGCTGTTTTTCAGGAACATAAAAAATATGAGACAAGGATTTTTATACTATCTTTTCTCTTTTAGTCTGAGAATAAAGGATTAGAAACCAAGAACAATGTAGTGCAGCCAGTTTCAGAAGAGGGGAGAAAACCTAAACCCAAAACAGGTAGGTGTAAATGTAGTATTCGTTTTTTAAAATTAATGTTTCTATGTAGAAACTAATGTGAGCAAAGGAAGGTTTTGCCATGCTTAATTATTGAACATGGATATGTATTAGTCTTTGTTTTATTCATAACAAATCAAGGTTCCAGCATATAAAGGAAATTGGTGTGGTGATAGTTCTTAAAGTTTGTAATTTCCCACTCTGTTTAACTTCAGAAGAACTGAAAGAACCCTCATTTCTTAATTAGTGAAGACTACATTTTCTGACTTAAATATTTTTAAATTTACTGACCCAAAGTATCATGTTTGACTGTATATAAGGATAATGATTGCACATATGCACATCTACTTCTGTGTTTTCCACCTTCAGCTTGAACTCTGTATAAGCTGGTGGTAAAAGAGCATTTTTCTTATCTTCGTTATAGATAAGCAGCTTATCCAGTACACTGCTTTTCCACTTCTTGCATTCCTCGATGGGAACCCTGCTTCTTCTGTTGAACAGGGGAGTACCGCATCGTCAGAAGTTATGTCCTCTGTAGATAAACCCATAGAAGTTGATGAGCTTCTGGATAGCAGCTTGGACCCAGAACCAACCCAAAGTAAGCTTGTTCGCCTGGAGCCATTGACTGAAGCTGAAGCTAGTGAAGCCACACTGTTTTATTTATGTGAACTTGCTCCTGCACCTCTGGATAGTGACATGCCACTTTTAGATAGCTAAATCCCCAAGAAGTGGACTCTATGTGTATATATTCATCAAAATGATGAACTATTTATTTTAAAGTATCATTTGGTACTTTTTTTTGTAAATTTCTTTGTTTCATTTTATCAGATAACTGTGGAATCAAAAGCACCTTTTGCTTTTCTCACTAACCACCCACTCTTGCAAAGCTTTCAGGTATTACTCAATTATGTAGGTACATAAAGATTTGATGTGTTAAATCACATTATTGGCATATCTTTAAGTTGGATTCAAATGGCCGTTTTTCTCCAGTTACACTAAATTGGATTTCTTTTTTACGTATATGTTCATTAACCCCAGTTAAACTTTTCGTTCGTTTGTTTTACTTGTTTGATGCTGTCTTGTTTGCATTGAGTGTAAGTCACTATAACTAATGGTAGAACTCCTAAAGCTTTCTCTGTTCCAGTTGCTTTTATTGAGTATTTTTCACATGGCTTCTTTATAAAACTGGGAACATAAAGTGCCTGTATCTTGTAAAACTTTATTTGTCTCTCTTGGTTCAGAGAAGTTCATTCATGTTCAAAAGAAAGGCAACATATACTTGAGTGCTTGGTGTCTGATACAGTTTCAGCTGCATATATTATAGACAGAAGGGGATGGGATGGTGTCAACCCATCCAGCTCACTGGACTAGTTTTAAGTGAAAGTTTCCTGGTTGGTTTTGTGTTTTTTTGAAGCATACTATTTAGTAAAATAAATATCAAGAATGTTGCGTATCTAGTGTCTGTTGCGTGTCTTCTTTGGAGTGGCATCCACACGCGGCAGTCTTTCCTTCCATATGAAGTAGGTAGATGCAAACTGCACTTTGTTGTCCATTCTTCTAAACATGAATCATACCAAGCTCTTTGTGCCTCGTCTCAGAGGATAGCTTGTATTGCAACAAGGAAGAAAATATAATGACTCCAGATTTAATGTGTTTTAAGTTCTTTGTTTAAAATTATACTGGCTTACTTTCTATGTTTCTAATAAAGAATTGAGAAAAGTATGCTTCCAGTAGTCCAAATTAGGTACGAACATCATCACTGGATGCAAAGTGCCTTTAATTTTCACCTTGAGAGAAAAGAGAAACAGTTAAATCACTTTTTTCCCTTTGAAACATTTGCTCAGAAGGATTAGAGAGACTTAATGCAAGGCCAGAGAACTATCACCTGAAGAATTCTGCCTTCGAGCAGAGAACTGGAAGCAGTGAGCTAGTATCTGAATGCTTTTTAAATAGGGCTGTTTGATGAGAAATTACAGAGATGGCTTTCCTTATTGGCTATAGACTCTTAGTATCTTGGAATTTCTCATACATGATATAAAAATTCAAATAAAGCCTAACACAATGGGGTAAGAAACCCTTCTTTAGCAGATCCTAAAATACTTGCCTCTGACAGGGAGATCTTGATGAACAAATTGAAGAACTCAAAACAGTGTTCTGCATAAAGTGCCAAGAGTTAGAGGAGAGATAGCTTCAGAGACTTTTTCTTTTTCCCTTCCTTTCATCACTGGGGGATATGATTAAGTTTCTTCTCCTTTAAGGATAACTCTAGAAGTATTTAAAAAATAATTTTGAAAACCTTGTATCTCCTAGTACTTTTTAAGGCAACATTTAAACTTTTTCATCTTAAGTATGGTAAAGCATCTGCCTACAATGAGGGAGACCTGGTTTCAATCCCTGGGCTGGGAAAATCCCCCGGAGAAGAAAATGGCAACCCGCTCCAGTATTCTTGTCTGGAAAATCCCATGGACGGAGGAGCCTGGTAGGCTACAGTCCATGGGGTCACAAAGAGTCGGACACGACTGAGCGACTTCACTTGCACCTTAAGTAGCCAGGAGGAATTTAGGATACTGTTAATACTGCCATTTAAAAAAAGTTACATGCTTTTAAATGTATATCTAAAATGTATATCTAAATACCATAGTGATTTGGTGTTCATCATTATCCATTCTACTTCCTCCAAAGAATTTTATACTACCTTTATTATGCATGATAGTCATACATTGACAGTAACTGTTGCACTTCTCTGCAACTAAATTTGAGATTACTTCCTGTAACCTTAAAATTCCAAGCATTAAAGTTTGTCTCCAATTATAAATACACAGTTGATGAAAACAGTATAAAGGTACGTGGCAGAGACTGTTAACTGATTGCTGAACCATTTCATATCATGCAGTTACGTTATCTCCATCTTTATAAACAGGGTAGCTATGTAACTGAATTCTAATCACTCAGGAAAAGCAGTGTTCATAATTTACAGGTCTGGTCTGAAAAGTTCCCCCATGCAACCCTCCTCACCTTTTACTCATCTGCTAGCTTGATGCAGAGGAGTATGTGGCTTCTGAGTATACACAAGGAGGAGGAAACTTGGCTTCCTGGATCACCACTTAGAGGAGAGCCATCCATCAGTCCTGGATATTCCTTTAGATTTCAGGTGAGGGGGGAGCAAACCTTTGTTACGTTCTGCCTCTGAATTTTGGGGGACTGATCTGTTAAAGAGATTTCACTGTTTACTAAGGTAGTTTAAATTTGACCCGTTAACATAAAAAGTAAAATTTTATCAGAAATACATCTTTTTGTGGGGTGAACAGATCTCAGGGACTTTTTTCTCCAAATGTTTTATTATCTGGGGGTAAGTTTATAATATCAATATATTAAGAGCATCATTTTGTTTTTATCAAGTCCTAAGAAACTTTTTTAACACAAAGAGATTAAAATAGAAGGAATTTTGTTGAAGCAATGTCACCAAATATGAAGTCCTTCAGATTTCACTCAAGTACTTTAAAATTTTTATTGGCTGGTAATTAGATTATCCTGATTATTTCAGTGAAAGAAAAGAAATATAAATCACCTGAATTGCAAAGGATTTTTTAAATTGTCATTCTTTTACCGGTATTTAAAACTGTCTCTACTTGGGTGTTTAGCAAGTTTATCTGAAGTGCCTTGGTGTTAAGATTCAGGATGAATTAAGAGGAGTAATTATTTGATTTGTTTCAAGTGTGAAGAGAGTATTTGCTAAAAGGGATGATGCCTTGTCCTGAGACATCTTTTCAAGCACATCACTTTAGGAAAATGTACACATGGAAATTGAAGACCTGGAAACTGCTTCCTTTAAAAATAACATAAACTTGTGTTTATTGCAAAAAGTCTCTGTGTGTTATGTGGAAAACAGCACAGTATGGTTTACAGGTACGTACCCTTCATCTTCATACCGCCCCCAAGTTTCTTTTGCCGCAGTTGGGATACAAGTAAGCCTATAAGAGAGCTAGTGACTTAGACGTAAATGTTCTTTTAGGGTGTTTCACTACGTGCTTCTAGCTCCCCTGATAGCTCAGTTGGTAAAGAATCCCTATGCAATGCTGGGTTCGATCCCTGGGTTGGGAAGATCCCCTGGAGAAGGGAATGGCTACCCACTCCAGTATTCTGGCCTGGAGAATTCCATGGACTATAGTCCATGGGGTCACAGAGTCAAACACGACTGAGTGACTTTCATTATGTGCTTCAAAGGGTTGGTACACTCAGTTTAGAAACTGAAGTGTGAGAATAGAAGGTCCACAGGTGACACTCACGATAAACATATATTAAATGCTACATTTGAGAATTAGCACCTACACGCAACAAGCATAGGTAAAAATACTTTGAGAATCAGTTGCAGATTAGGTCATAAATTGCAAGAAATTGGTTTCAGACAAACTACAATACACATAAGCTAGACCTTGACAGTTGTGAGGAGTACTGGCTTGATACTTTGTAATATCCCTCAATTTGGGGTCACTGTTTCATAACTAGATGGGATTTTGAGTTTTGGGGAAGATCAGGTTAAGTGCCATTTTCAGTGTATTAACCTGATTTTTCATTATTGATACTATGACTTAAATTGAGCCCCAAACTTCTGGAATATCTACCACACAGTCTCAAAACAAACCCAAGCAGCCCAATTTTGGATTCGTCAGCCTCTGTAATTGGTGAGCCAATTCCACATAAATGTGTATTATAAATACACACATATTTCCATATGTACAAGCTAGATTTAGAAAAGTCAGAGGAACCAGAAATGAAATTGCCAACATCCATTGGATCACAGAAAAAGCTAGGGAATTCCAGAAAAACTAAAGCCTTTGGCTGTGTGGATCACAACAAACTGGAAAATTCTTAGAAGATGGGAATACCAGATCAATTTACCTGCCTCCTGAGAAATCTGTATGCAGGTCAGGAAGCAACAGTTCGAACTGGACATGGAAACAACAGACTGGTTCAAAATTGGGAAAAGGAACATTAAGGCTGTGTATTGCCACCCTGCTTATTTAACTTATGTGCAGAGTATATCATGAGAAAGGCTGGGCTGGATGAGACACAAACTGAAATCAAAGATTGCTGGGAGAAATATCAACATCAGATATGCAGATGACACCACTCTTACAGCAAGCGAAGAGGCATTCTCTTGAGAATGAAGCTGGCTTAAAACTCAAACATTAAAAAAAAACTAAGATCATGGCATCTGGTCCCATCACGTACTTCATGGCAAACAGATGGGGAAACGATGGAAACTGACAGACTTTATTTTCTGGGCTACAAAATCAATGCAGATAGTGACTGCAGCTATGAAATTAAGATGCTCCTTGGAAGAAAAGCAATGACAAACCTAGACAGTGTATTAAAAAGCAGAGACATCACTTTGCTGATAAATGTCCACATGTCAAAAAGCTACGGTTTTTGCAGTAGTCATGTATGGATTTGAGAGTTGGACCATAAAGGCTGAGCGCTGAAGAATTGACGCTTTTGAACTGTGGTGCTGGAGAAGACTCTCTAAAGAGTCCCTTAGACTGCAAGGTCAAACCAGTCAATCCTAAAGGAAACAACCCTGAAGATTCACTGGAAAAGACCCTGATGCTGGGGAAGACCGAGGGTAGAAGGGGTGACAGAGGACAAGATAGTTGAATGGCATCACTAATTGAATAGACATGAGTGTGAACAAGTTCCAGGAGATGGGGAAGGACAGGGAAGCCTGGCATGCATATATATATAGTCCATGGGACTGCAGTTGGACATGACTGAGCAACTGAACAATTATTACTGTCACAGGACAGAAATAAAAAGGGTGTAACACTGGCCAAATAGTGACAAGATGTCTTTTTTTATTAAGCTGCATGAGGTGTATTGGAAATTAATCTCATCGGTAGCATCATTTGCAAGTATCTTCTCCCATTTTGTAGTTTGTCTTTTGCTTATGGTTTCCTTTGCTGTGCAAAAACTTTAATTAGATCACAACAGTTTACTTTTGTTATTTCCATTATTCTGGGAGACTGATCTTTTCCCCAGAACCACTCATTGAAGAGACTGTATTCCATTGTGTATTCTTGCATCCTTTGTAGTAGATTGTCCATCAGAAGCATTTGGGTTTATTTTTGCTATTTCTAACCTGTTCCATTGATGTGTTTTTGTGTCAGTACTGTACTGCTTTGATTACTGTAAGTAGTTTGAAATCAGGGAACATGATTCCTCCAGCTTCATTTTTCTTTCTCAAGACTGTTTTGGCTACTTGGGGTCTGTTGTGTTTCCATACAAATTAAAAATATTTTTGTTCCAGTTCTTTGAAAAATGCCATTGATAATTTCACAGGGATTGCACTGAATTGGTAGACTGCCATGGGTAGTATAATAATTTTAACAATGTTGATTTTATCTGTCTTAAAACATGGTATATCTTTCCATCTGTTTGTGTCTTCATTTCCTTCATCAGTATCATAAGGTTTCAGAGTACAAGTCTTTTGCCTCCTTAGGTGTTTTATTCTTTCTGATACGAACGTAAGTGGGATTATTTCTCTAATTTCTCTTTCTGCTATTTTGCTGCTATGGGATAGAACATTTTTTTTTTTTAATTTTTTTATTTTTTTAATACTGAGTGTCAGAAAAAAGCAGCATCAATTGGCATCTCAGGAAAAAAAGGCCTGGAGGACACAGAAGTCTAGAATATCTATCAAATGAATTAAAATTGTTTTCCAAACTTAACTGGTCTAGTTCTTCTAGGAGAATAACACTTACATTACCTTTAAGATCCACTTCAGGGGTTATTAACAGAGAACCAAAAGAGTGTGTCTGTGTGTGTGTGTGGTCGCTCAGTCGTGTCCGACTCTTTGCAACCCCATGGACTGTAGCCTGTTAGGCTCCTCCATCCATGGGATTTTCCAGGCAAGAGTGCTGGAGTGGATTGCCATTTCCTTCTCCAGGGGATCTTCCCAATCCAGGAATCGAACCCAGGTCCCAAATACCACCTTAAAAACAATTCACTTTTTTCAAGACAGAAAATGGTCACTAAACCCTCCAATGTCAGTTTTGTTTTTTTTTTTTTTTAATATACACAGGAAGAAAGTAGTTTGGAGTATTACACCACCTAAATTTGCTAAAATTATATTCTCCAGAATTTAAAAGAATATACCACACATTTTCTCTGAATTCATTTATTTAAAGATAGAGCAGCCATTTGAGATCATGGAATACAATACCAACACAAGAAAAGGTGAGGAATTGTTATATTTTGCTTACATTAATAAATATCTTAAAAGAAGCAAATGTAGATTTTAAGACACTAATGACACAACTGAGAGTCTCTAAGTTAACAGTGATACTGCTCGATTTTCAAGTTGAAAGATTTTTAATAACCTATATATTTCAATTAGGTGGCAGCAAACAGAAAAGCATCTTTTGAGCTGAATAGTATACTGTTAAGCAGGAGTTTATTTTACAGCAGTCCATCATTCTCCTGGCCTCAGTTTGTGTAGAAGGCATACTAGACATCAGCAATTCACATCACATAAATGATCTACCACTCAAAATGGTGCAAAATCTATTATGCATGTATTTGAATAGAAATTATTTTTGAATTCCAGAAAAAATGCCCTTTGTGTTTGACAGATGTGGGATTTCCCAGTTTTGCCACTGATAAGCTATCTGAGCTTCAGTTTCTTCACTGTTAAACTTTTGACAGAACAGGAAGAAACTGCAAAATAGGCTTTAGTAGCCTTCAGTTTATCAGCTCTGATTTTCAAAACAAACTTTCAAAATGATTTTCAACCTCCTTCTAACCTATGATTATCCTTTTCAAAATCTTTGTCCAAATCCTCAAGAGTTCCTAACTTCTCCACTGAACACATTTTAACACATCTGCATGTGTTTATAATGACCAAAACAAAGTTCATTATGTTAGTATGAAATACTACCTGTACTCAGGGAACATTACAACCTACCTGGGTATTCAATTTAGTACCCACCACTAGCAAATCTCTGAAAATTCTGTGTCTCCGTCTCCACCATAACCTACATTGTTGTCAATCAAATACTCCATACCTGTATATGTTCCTTACCTTCATATCAAGGGAAAAATCTGAAAAGTTTTTAGAAAACTGGCATTTGTGACTTGTTTATACAATTTTTACAATTTTAGGACAGCCATGTTCTTTGCAGTATCCTGTAGGACAAGGCATCAAATATTTCAAAAGGCAGCCATACATTTTTCGTATTTTTCTAAAACAGCTTCTGTTCTAACATAATTTTAAAATCAAACTGCCAAGCAGTTTTGTTTTTACTCTTTTGACAGGTACAGAGCAGAGAATAAACCTAACAATGTCCACTTCTCCTAACTTACCACCAACATACTCATACAACTCTTGATTCATTCTAAAACACATATTGATGCGCTTGGCAAGACTATAATGAATAAAATGGCAAGCGGTAAATCTAATTCATGCCAGAAGACTGGAGAAGTTACATGGGAAGCACACACATACACAACTTCACAAAAGTTGGGAATACTGCTGATTTCAAATAAATGATGATCAAAGTGAGACTTTCATGCCTCAAGTCCCATTCAGTCAAAATCACGATTTGTAAGAACAAGTGGTGCCACCAGTGTCCAAACATACAGCACAAGGCCGATCCAACTAGAAGAGATTTTCACCCAGACCGCTGTCCACTGACTTGTCATCTCACGAGAAGGCTCATACCTAATATTTAAGGAAAACAGAAAGCAGAGAGAAGCTGGATTACTGGCCATCGAGCCAGTAGGTTTCCTCATTTTAAAAGTATTCTTTGTATATAATCTGTGATAACAGATACGTAGTTGCTGGATTATCTGTTGCCTTGTTTTCCATACCACTTTGACAGCTAATATGAAGGTTAAAAAAAAAATCTCCTTTAAGGGAGTAGAAGGCATAATAGGCCTGTGAAGTAGTTCCTTTACGTAATACTCAGAGAATCTTTATGTATCTCTGGCTCACTAATTAATGAGATAGCACAGAAATGGAGTGTGACCTCTGGATAAATGAAACATTATTTAACAAAGACTTATCAATTCTAAACTGTACAAAGAACATCATTTGTTCAAAGTATATACACGAGCTCCCTCCACCTTCTCAGATTTAGGAAACTGTGAAGGAACCCAAATTTAGCTGATTTTTTTGTTGATGAAATGTAACAAAAATACTTTTCATCTTTAAAATTTACTATTATTACCTGACAGCCAAAGCTGTGAATTACTGAGAATTATTTGAAATAGTTCTTGTACCTTAATATGCTGCAGTGTAGGAATTTTTAAGTATATATATATTTTTTTCAATAATAAATGCCAGCAGAGGCTGATCTCAAACAAATGAATCTTTTTTTTTTAAACATCTTTTGCTGGTATTCAAAGTTTTCTTACAAATTGTTAAGGATATTATGCATTAAAGAGTATCAAAAATAGAACTACCCTAACTATACAGTTCAACTTGAATCTTAAATCTTTTAGCAATCCTTTGAAGTAAATCAGAATTTTTAAAGACAAAATATAAACCACTACCTTCCTCTTAACAAAAAGAGATTTATCAGTTTTGAAGTGATGTAAAAACAAACATTAGTTTTAAAGGATTCTAAGAATCCATCTATGTTAATGTATTCACACTTCAAATTTGAAATCCTCAAAACTTTTAATGACAAAGTTTGAACAAAAACAGTTAAAAAAAGGTATCTTTTTCTACACTATGTCGGGAACTAGTTAGTCCGTATTAGAAATCACTGTGTTTGATCCCTGTCAACATGTACTTCCCTAAGCAATGTGGTAGCTTCATGAAACTTTATTTCAATCTTTTAAGATCTGGAACTATTTTAATGATTGTTATTGCTAAAGCAAGGAAATAAAGTCTGCATTTCTCATACTGATCTCACTATTCATTTAAATTTTGAAATATATTGGAGGATAAAAAGTACTCAATACCAGGTTTTTACAATGGAATCGCAAAAAAAGCCACCCAAATTTCCACATGTAAAGTTTTCCTAAAATAAGTACCTGTACCAGTTGGTAAGGGTCATCATGATATAAAGCGAAGCCAGGAAAAGCATGAAGTGAAAGAAGGAGTAACTGTAAGTGACACCATCCCTTTCATTATCTACGGCTCGGTGAACATCATCACCATCCTCAAGTGATCCATCATTTCTGGCTCCACCATCTTCTATTAGTGTTGATTCATCACTTGTTAGAGTCAGCTTATTAACCTGACTATTGTTTGAAGTACGGATGCTACATGAAAGACAGTTTAAAAAGAGAGAAAGAAAAAAAAAAGGAATTTAAACACAACATTCATATATGAATAATAGCTGGACTTCGCTTCAAAAAAATAAAACCCATAATTTTTCCTACCTTGAATAAAATACACACAGTAAAAAGAGGATTAGTCCAATAATTCCTTGAGTATGCCACCACTGTACAGACTGCCCCTCCTTCGGGATAGTGCTTGTTGTATTATATCCAATTATGTTCAGTAGACTTGGGTTACATTCTGTTTCTATAATGTAAATTAAGGTCAAATTAAAATGTTAGAAAAGTACAAAAAATTTTTCAGAGGACAGTGTAGTTCCTTTAACTCTTTATACACTTGCAAACTCAAAAAATTATTAGAAAAAGGCACAAACAATAAGACAACTTGTATTTATTAATAATGAGACCTTTTACATTATATAATGCTAGTTTAATCGAACTGGTTGAAAAGCAATTTCATTTTCAACTTCATGCAGGAATTGAGACATTTAAGCTTTTTACTGATCAGGAAATTGGTGAAATTTAGTAAATTTTTTACTTTATAGTAAAGCTCAAGCAGAGTTAAGAATAAAATTCAGATATCCTAAACTAAGATGTACTGCCTTTTCTGTTATATACTATGAAATAACAGTGATTTTATGAAGTTTATCAACTTGTCAAACTACACTGTTATATAAGCAAGATAGTTTACACATAAAATCAGCTACTAGAATTTTAGCAAATAGTTTGTGGAAATGAGTACATAAATCATAGTGACCTAATGCTTATTCAGCCTTTCAACTCTTGTAAGAAAGAATTAAAATGGGGTTGGTATTCACTTAAGTGTCCCAAATGTGGTTTTTACCTCCCACAATGCCAGATATATCAATTGCCACCTTATCACTGAAAAATGATTTTTACCTTGAAGCCACTTGTATAAGGGTAATCCCTAAAGCAAATTCCTATTAATTTTTTTCTAGACACTTACTTGGACAAAAATAAGGAATCTTTCTCTAGTACACTAAAAAAACTCTCTTTCTCCAACCAGTGATAAAGCATCTATGAAATTTATAAATGGAATGAAATCTAAGAGTCAGAAACTTTTTTCTGTCAAAAATTCTGTAATGTTTCTGAGGAAACGAGACCATTTTTTCCCTTTTCAAAAAATAGTATAATTGACCCTTGAACAAGCAGGTTAGCAGTACCAACCCACAACACAACTGAAAATCTGCATGTTACTTTATGGCTGGCCTCTATATTCCAACCTCTCATATTAGCAATTTTGTATCTATGGATTCAACCAAATACAGACTGTACTGCAGTACATTTATTTTCCAATTTGTTTCACCCCAAATAACATATATGGGCTTATACTTTCACAAAATGCAGTAAAACTGGCCTATAAAAAGATTACAAAGACCAATTATATTCACCTGTAAGGTAATCACAGACAGAAAGAACTTAAAAAAACCTCTACTAATTAAAACAGACTCAAACATTTTAATAGTTTTTAATTGTACATATACTATCACATGCACCATACAAATCAGGTATATTTCTTATAATTTTCCTATAATTTCTTATAGTTTTGTTAGTGAANATTTCAGTGAAAGAAAAGAAATATAAATCACCTGAATTGCAAAGGATTTTTTAAATTGTCATTCTTTTACCGGTATTTAAAACTGTCTCTACTTGGGTGTTTAGCAAGTTTATCTGAAGTGCCTTGGTGTTAAGATTCAGGATGAATTAAGAGGAGTAATTATTTGATTTGTTTCAAGTGTGAAGAGAGTATTTGCTAAAAGGGATGATGCCTTGTCCTGAGACATCTTTTCAAGCACATCACTTTAGGAAAATGTACACATGGAAATTGAAGACCTGGAAACTGCTTCCTTTAAAAATAACATAAACTTGTGTTTATTGCAAAAAGTCTCTGTGTGTTATGTGGAAAACAGCACAGTATGGTTTACAGGTACGTACCCTTCATCTTCATACCGCCCCCAAGTTTCTTTTGCCGCAGTTGGGATACAAGTAAGCCTATAAGAGAGCTAGTGACTTAGACGTAAATGTTCTTTTAGGGTGTTTCACTACGTGCTTCTAGCTCCCCTGATAGCTCAGTTGGTAAAGAATCCCTATGCAATGCTGGGTTCGATCCCTGGGTTGGGAAGATCCCCTGGAGAAGGGAATGGCTACCCACTCCAGTATTCTGGCCTGGAGAATTCCATGGACTATAGTCCATGGGGTCACAGAGTCAAACACGACTGAGTGACTTTCATTATGTGCTTCAAAGGGTTGGTACACTCANCTGGAGAAGGGAATGGCTACCCACTCCAGTATTCTGGCCTGGAGAATTCCATGGACTATAGTCCATGGGGTCACAGAGTCAAACACGACTGAGTGACTTTCATTATGTGCTTCAAAGGGTTGGTACACTCAGTTTAGAAACTGAAGTGTGAGAATAGAAGGTCCACAGGTGACACTCACGATAAACATATATTAAATGCTACATTTGAGAATTAGCACCTACACGCAACAAGCATAGGTAAAAATACTTTGAGAATCAGTTGCAGATTAGGTCATAAATTGCAAGAAATTGGTTTCAGACAAACTACAATACACATAAGCTAGACCTTGACAGTTGTGAGGAGTACTGGCTTGATACTTTGTAATATCCCTCAATTTGGGGTCACTGTTTCATAACTAGATGGGATTTTGAGTTTTGGGGAAGATCAGGTTAAGTGCCATTTTCAGTGTATTAACCTGATTTTTCATTATTGATACTATGACTTAAATTGAGCCCCAAACTTCTGGAATATCTACCACACAGTCTCAAAACAAACCCAAGCAGCCCAATTTTGGATTCGTCAGCCTCTGTAATTGGTGAGCCAATTCCACATAAATGTGTATTATAAATACACACATATTTCCATATGTACAAGCTAGATTTAGAAAAGTCAGAGGAACCAGAAATGAAATTGCCAACATCCATTGGATCACAGAAAAAGCTAGGGAATTCCAGAAAAACTAAAGCCTTTGGCTGTGTGGATCACAACAAACTGGAAAATTCTTAGAAGATGGGAATACCAGATCAATTTACCTGCCTCCTGAGAAATCTGTATGCAGGTCAGGAAGCAACAGTTCGAACTGGACATGGAAACAACAGACTGGTTCAAAATTGGGAAAAGGAACATTAAGGCTGTGTATTGCCACCCTGCTTATTTAACTTATGTGCAGAGTATATCATGAGAAAGGCTGGGCTGGATGAGACACAAACTGAAATNGAAATCTGTATGCAGGTCAGGAAGCAACAGTTCGAACTGGACATGGAAACAACAGACTGGTTCAAAATTGGGAAAAGGAACATTAAGGCTGTGTATTGCCACCCTGCTTATTTAACTTATGTGCAGAGTATATCATGAGAAAGGCTGGGCTGGATGAGACACAAACTGAAATCAAAGATTGCTGGGAGAAATATCAACATCAGATATGCAGATGACACCACTCTTACAGCAAGCGAAGAGGCATTCTCTTGAGAATGAAGCTGGCTTAAAACTCAAACATTAAAAAAAAACTAAGATCATGGCATCTGGTCCCATCACGTACTTCATGGCAAACAGATGGGGAAACGATGGAAACTGACAGACTTTATTTTCTGGGCTACAAAATCAATGCAGATAGTGACTGCAGCTATGAAATTAAGATGCTCCTTGGAAGAAAAGCAATGACAAACCTAGACAGTGTATTAAAAAGCAGAGACATCACTTTGCTGATAAATGTCCACATGTCAAAAAGCTACGGTTTTTGCAGTAGTCATGTATGGATTTGAGAGTTGGACCATAAAGGCTGAGCGCTGAAGAATTGACGCTTTTGAACTGTGGTGCTGGAGAAGACTCTCTAAAGAGTCCCTTAGACTGCAAGGTCAAACCAGTCAATCCTAAAGGAAACAACCCTGAAGATTCACTGGAAAAGACCCTGATGCTGGGGAAGACCGAGGGTAGAAGGGGTGACAGAGGACAAGATAGTTGAATGGCATCACTAATTGAATAGACATGAGTGTGAACAAGTTCCAGGAGATGGGGAAGGACAGGGAAGCCTGGCATGCATATATATATAGTCCATGGGACTGCAGTTGGACATGACTGAGCAACTGAACAATTATTACTGTCACAGGACAGAAATAAAAAGGGTGTAACACTGGCCAAATAGTGACAAGATGTCTTTTTTTATTAAGCTGCATGAGGTGTATTGGAAATTAATCTCATCGGTAGCATCATTTGCAAGTATCTTCTCCCATTTTGTAGTTTGTCTTTTGCTTATGGTTTCCTTTGCTGTGCAAAAACTTTAATTAGATCACAACAGTTTACTTTTGTTATTTCCATTATTCTGGGAGACTGATCTTTTCCCCAGAACCACTCATTGAAGAGACTGTATTCCATTGTGTATTCTTGCATCCTTTGTAGTAGATTGTCCATCAGAAGCATTTGGGTTTATTTTTGCTATTTCTAACCTGTTCCATTGATGTGTTTTTGTGTCAGTACTGTACTGCTTTGATTACTGTAAGTAGTTTGAAATCAGGGAACATGATTCCTCCAGCTTCATTTTTCTTTCTCAAGACTGTTTTGGCTACTTGGGGTCTGTTGTGTTTCCATACAAATTAAAAATATTTTTGTTCCAGTTCTTTGAAAAATGCCATTGATAATTTCACAGGGATTGCACTGAATTGGTAGACTGCCATGGGTAGTATAATAATTTTAACAATGTTGATTTTATCTGTCTTAAAACATGGTATATCTTTCCATCTGTTTGTGTCTTCATTTCCTTCATCAGTATCATAAGGTTTCAGAGTACAAGTCTTTTGCCTCCTTAGGTGTTTTATTCTTTCTGATACGAACGTAAGTGGGATTATTTCTCTAATTTCTCTTTCTGCTATTTTGCTGCTATGGGATAGAACATTTTTTTTTTTTAATTTTTTAATTTTTTTAATACTGAGTGTCAGAAAAAAGCAGCATCAATTGGCATCTCAGGAAAAAAAGGCCTGGAGGACACAGAAGTCTAGAATATCTATCAAATGAATTAAAATTGTTTTCCAAACTTAACTGGTCTAGTTCTTCTAGGAGAATAACACTTACATTACCTTTAAGATCCACTTCAGGGGTTATTAACAGAGAACCAAAAGAGTGTGTCTGTGTGTGTGTGTGGTCGCTCAGTCGTGTCCGACTCTTTGCAACCCCATGGACTGTAGCCTGTTAGGCTCCTCCATCCATGGGATTTTCCAGGCAAGAGTGCTGGAGTGGATTGCCATTTCCTTCTCCAGGGGATCTTCCCAATCCAGGAATCGAACCCAGGTCCCAAATACCACCTTAAAAACAATTCACTTTTTTCAAGACAGAAAATGGTCACTAAACCCTCCAATGTCAGTTTTGTTTTTTTTTTTTTTTAATATACACAGGAAGAAAGTAGTTTGGAGTATTACACCACCTAAATTTGCTAAAATTATATTCTCCAGAATTTAAAAGAATATACCACACATTTTCTCTGAATTCATTTATTTAAAGATAGAGCAGCCATTTGAGATCATGGAATACAATACCAACACAAGAAAAGGTGAGGAATTGTTATATTTTGCTTACATTAATAAATATCTTAAAAGAAGCAAATGTAGATTTTAAGACACTAATGACACAACTGAGAGTCTCTAAGTTAACAGTGATACTGCTCGATTTTCAAGTTGAAAGATTTTTAATAACCTATATATTTCAATTAGGTGGCAGCAAACAGAAAAGCATCTTTTGAGCTGAATAGTATACTGTTAAGCAGGAGTTTATTTTACAGCAGTCCATCATTCTCCTGGCCTCAGTTTGTGTAGAAGGCATACTAGACATCAGCAATTCACATCACATAAATGATCTACCACTCAAAATGGTGCAAAATCTATTATGCATGTATTTGAATAGAAATTATTTTTGAATTCCAGAAAAAATGCCCTTTGTGTTTGACAGATGTGGGATTTCCCAGTTTTGCCACTGATAAGCTATCTGAGCTTCAGTTTCTTCACTGTTAAACTTTTGACAGAACAGGAAGAAACTGCAAAATAGGCTTTAGTAGCCTTCAGTTTATCAGCTCTGATTTTCAAAACAAACTTTCAAAATGATTTTCAACCTCCTTCTAACCTATGATTATCCTTTTCAAAATCTTTGTCCAAATCCTCAAGAGTTCCTAACTTCTCCACTGAACACATTTTAACACATCTGCATGTGTTTATAATGACCAAAACAAAGTTCATTATGTTAGTATGAAATACTACCTGTACTCAGGGAACATTACAACCTACCTGGGTATTCAATTTAGTACCCACCACTAGCAAATCTGAAAATTCTGTGTCTCCGTCTCCACCATAACCTACATTGTTGTCAATCAAATACTCCATACCTGTATATGTTCCTTACCTTCATATCAAGGGAAAAATCTGAAAAGTTTTTAGAAAACTGGCATTTGTGACTTGTTTATACAATTTTTACAATTTTAGGACAGCCATGTTCTTTGCAGTATCCTGTAGGACAAGGCATCAAATATTTCAAAAGGCAGCCATACATTTTTCGTATTTTTCTAAAACAGCTTCTGTTCTAACATAATTTTAAAATCAAACTGCCAAGCAGTTTTGTTTTTACTCTTTTGACAGGTACAGAGCAGAGAATAAACCTAACAATGTCCACTTCTCCTAACTTACCACCAACATACTCATACAACTCTTGATTCATTCTAAAACACATATTGATGCGCTTGGCAAGACTATAATGAATAAAATGGCAAGCGGTAAATCTAATTCATGCCAGAAGACTGGAGAAGTTACATGGGAAGCACACACATACACAACTTCACAAAAGTTGGGAATACTGCTGATTTCAAATAAATGATGATCAAAGTGAGACTTTCATGCCTCAAGTCCCATTCAGTCAAAATCACGATTTGTAAGAACAAGTGGTGCCACCAGTGTCCAAACATACAGCACAAGGCCGATCCAACTAGAAGAGATTTTCACCCAGACCGCTGTCCACTGACTTGTCATCTCACGAGAAGGCTCATACCTAATATTTAAGGAAAACAGAAAGCAGAGAGAAGCTGGATTACTGGCCATCGAGCCAGTAGGTTTCCTCATTTTAAAAGTATTCTTTGTATATAATCTGTGATAACAGATACGTAGTTGCTGGATTATCTGTTGCCTTGTTTTCCATACCACTTTGACAGCTAATATGAAGGTTAAAAAAAAAATCTCCTTTAAGGGAGTAGAAGACATAATAGGCCTGTGAAGTAGTTCCTTTACGTAATACTCAGAGAATCTTTATGTATCTCTGGCTCACTAATTAATGAGATAGCACAGAAATGGAGTGTGACCTCTGGATAAATGAAACATTATTTAACAAAGACTTATCAATTCTAAACTGTACAAAGAACATCATTTGTTCAAAGTATATACACGAGCTCCCTCCACCTTCTCAGATTTAGGAAACTGTGAAGGAACCCAAATTTAGCTGATTTTTTTGTTGATGAAATGTAACAAAAATACTTTTCATCTTTAAAATTTACTATTATTACCTGACAGCCAAAGCTGTGAATTACTGAGAATTATTTGAAATAGTTCTTGTACCTTAATATGCTGCAGTGTAGGAATTTTTAAGTATATATATATTTTTTTCAATAATAAATGCCAGCAGAGGCTGATCTCAAACAAATGAATCTTTTTTTTTTTTAAACATCTTTTGCTGGTATTCAAAGTTTTCTTACAAATTGTTAAGGATATTATGCATTAAAGAGTATCAAAAATAGACCTACCCTAACTATACAGTTCAACTTGAATCTTAAATCTTTTAGCAATCCTTTGAAGTAAATCAGAATTTTTAAAGACAAAATATAAACCACTACCTTCCTCTTAACAAAAAGAGATTTATCAGTTTTGAAGTGATGTAAAAACAAACATTAGTTTTAAAGGATTCTAAGAATCCATCTATGTTAATGTATTCACACTTCAAATTTGAAATCCTCAAAACTTTTAATGACAAAGTTTGAACAAAAACAGTTAAAAAAAGGTATCTTTTTCTACACTATGTCGGGAACTAGTTAGTCCGTATTAGAAATCACTGTGTTTGATCCCTGTCAACATGTACTTCCCTAAGCAATGTGGTAGCTTCATGAAACTTTATTTCAATCTTTTAAGATCTGGAACTATTTTAATGATTGTTATTGCTAAAGCAAGGAAATAAAGTCTGCATTTCTCATACTGATCTCACTATTCATTTAAATTTTGAAATATATTGGAGGATAAAAAGTACTCAATACCAGGTTTTTACAATGGAATCGCAAAAAAAGCCACCCAAATTTCCACATGTAAAGTTTTCCTAAAATAAGTACCTGTACCAGTTGGTAAGGGTCATCATGATATAAAGCGAAGCCAGGAAAAGCATGAAGTGAAAGAAGGAGTAACTGTAAGTGACACCATCCCTTTCATTATCTACGGCTCGGTGAACATCATCACCATCCTCAAGTGATCCATCATTTCTGGCTCCACCATCTTCTATTAGTGTTGATTCATCACTTGTTAGAGTCAGCTTATTAACCTGACTATTGTTTGAAGTACGGATGCTACATGAAAGACAGTTTAAAAAGAGAGAAAGAAAAAAAAAAGGAATTTAAACACAACATTCATATATGAATAATAGCTGGACTTCGCTCCAAAAAAATAAAACCCATAATTTTTCCTACCTTGAATAAAATACACACAGTAAAAAGAGGATTAGTCCAATAATTCCTTGAGTATGCCACCACTGTACAGACTGCCCCTCCTTCGGGATAGTGCTTGTTGTATTATATCCAATTATGTTCAGTAGACTTGGGTTACATTCTGTTTCTATAATGTAAATTAAGGTCAAATTAAAATGTTAGAAAAGTACAAAAAATTTTTCAGAGGACAGTGTAGTTCCTTTAACTCTTTATACACTTGCAAACTCAAAAAATTATTAGAAAAAGGCACAAACAATAAGACAACTTGTATTTATTAATAATGAGACCTTTTACATTATATAATGCTAGTTTAATCGAACTGGTTGAAAAGCAATTTCATTTTCAACTTCATGCAGGAATTGAGACATTTAAGCTTTTTACTGATCAGGAAATTGGTGAAATTTAGTAAATTTTTTACTTTATAGTAAAGCTCAAGCAGAGTTAAGAATAAAATTCAGATATCCTAAACTAAGATGTACTGCCTTTTCTGTTATATACTATGAAATAACAGTGATTTTATGAAGTTTATCAACTTGTCAAACTACACTGTTATATAAGCAAGATAGTTTACACATAAAATCAGCTACTAGAATTTTAGCAAATAGTTTGTGGAAATGAGTACATAAATCATAGTGACCTAATGCTTATTCAGCCTTTCAACTCTTGTAAGAAAGAATTAAAATGGGGTTGGTATTCACTTAAGTGTCCCAAATGTGGTTTTTACCTCCCACAATGCCAGATATATCAATTGCCACCTTATCACTGAAAAATGATTTTTACCTTGAAGCCACTTGTATAAGGGTAATCCCTAAAGCAAATTCCTATTAATTTTTTTCTAGACACTTACTTGGACAAAAATAAGGAATCTTTCTCTAGTACACTAAAAAAACTCTCTTTCTCCAACCAGTGATAAAGCATCTATGAAATTTATAAATGGAATGAAATCTAAGAGTCAGAAACTTTTTTCTGTCAAAAATTCTGTAATGTTTCTGAGGAAACGAGACCATTTTTTCCCTTTTCAAAAAATAGTATAATTGACCCTTGAACAAGCAGGTTAGCAGTACCAACCCACAACACAACTGAAAATCTGCATGTTACTTTATGGCTGGCCTCTATATTCCAACCTCTCATATTAGCAATTTTGTATCTATGGATTCAACCAAATACAGACTGTACTGCAGTACATTTATTTTCCAATTTGTTTCACCCCAAATAACATATATGGGCTTATACTTTCACAAAATGCAGTAAAACTGGCCTATAAAAAGATTACAAAGACCAATTATATTCACCTGTAAGGTAATCACAGACAGAAAGAACTTAAAAAAACCTCTACTAATTAAAACAGACTCAAACATTTTAATAGTTTTTAATTGTACATATACTATCACATGCACCATACAAATCAGGTATATTTCTTATAATTTTCCTATAATTTCTTATAGTTTTGTTAGTGAAGGAGGAAACTAAGGGAAAAAATATAGCAGTACATCAAAGATGAAAATGGTATTATATGAGAATGAAATATAAGAATGCAAATAATATTTCCATTCTCTTCATTCCTCTATAAGCTTAATTTTACAAAACGACAATCTCTGAAAAAGAGAAAAGCTTGCAGGATTCATGAAAAGAAGCAAATCCAAGCAAACAAAACATACCCGGTTCATTGGTCATAGCAGACCATGTCAAATACATTGTGTAGACTGTAATCACTGAAGACTGTAACAAACCAGATCTTGGTTGTGATTCCTACAAAAAATAATTAAGCAAAACAAAAAACATTGCAATCATTCAAGATTTAGGAAACCTTAGAAAAACAGAAGCTTCATAAAGAATGAACTAATCCAAGCTTACTTGGATTTTTGGCAGTATGGACATTATAGAAGCACCAAGGCAGAGGAGCATGTTGACACTGATGAATGCTTTATTTTCTGCACAACTGGCTGGATGAGTATAGTAAACAAAAAACAGGACGATAGCAACTAAAGACAGCAGATAATTCAGGGCTGTAGCTGATAACAAAGCTGTGAAAGAAATACATTTTGACAGTTAGATTTTATCACTAATATTAGGAATGAGGCATATGGCTTGCTTTAAAAACAATCATTTTATTCAAAAATTTATTTGAAGCAACATTTGATCAGCATTACACAGCCTATAAAGGCAGATAAAGATTTATTTCTGGCCTCTACCACTTTGGTAGCCTTTACACTTGTGCGTGCGAGCTCCGTCATGTCTGCCTCTCTGCAACCCCATGGACTATAGCCCATCAAGCTCCTCTGTCCATGGAATTTTCCAGGCAAGAATACTGGAATGGGTTGCCATTTCCTACTCCAGCCTTTACACATAGCTCACTATTATGATGCATTTTAAGGGTAATAAAATAACATGATCTTCATTTAAAGTAATATGTACATACAGAGTGTCCAAAACACATTCAGATACATTAGCCATTATTTTCAAAATACAGAAAATTAACTAGGAGAATATTACTCAAGGTTTTTAAGTTATATCATTCAGTTGTAAACAGCACACTAAGAAAATTATTTTGTTAATGCTAAGCCCACAGAACAATGCTTTGCTTTATCAACTAAAATCTTAAAAAAACTATTCAAGTTGTCATTATTTAATAAGACAACCTAAGTTTCTTCTATCACACACACACTTTTAATTTTCATGTCAATGTATGCTTAATATGTATGTATTCATGTAGATGTGACTCACTAACAAATACTCTATCAGACAAATATTTACTAATAGCTACAAAGGCCCTGAGGATACAGCAGGCAACAAAGCAGACTTTTACATTAGATTTAACATTAAAAAATGAAACATTCTGTTTCCAAATGATTAAAGCTTATTTTTTTGAATATCAAATTCTTTATTTTAACCACTGAGATCAAATATCACAAACTAGTTGTATTAAAGAAAATATGAATATAGCAGATATGCTGATTTAGTTTTCACTCTGATTTAAAAATATTTTTAAAATATTTTTTAGCTGACACTCAGACTATTTCACATAAAAATCCAGATCTATGGGTTCTTTAGAAAAACTTCAGAACACTTAAGCAACACTGGGCTCACATTTGCACAAGGCAATTACTGGATGGAGCTAAGCAGTGTAATGGCCCTCACACCCTCTAGCTCACCACAGTCGCTTCCATTTGCAAAAGGGCTGAAAATGCAGTTTCTCTACCCTCATTTGTGTCACCTGTTGTAAGCACCCGGATTTTTGATTCTTGTTTTAGAGTAAACCATAGGACTCAACCTCCTCATTATAAACACATATTACATATACTACTATAATAAACTCCCTAAGGTGTCACACATAAAGGCATTCTTTGCACTTCTGTAAAATGCTTCAGAGTTGTTTCTTTTTCCTGCTTGCTGATGTTTCAGAATTGTCCCACTGTTTGTTAGATCATCTATTTCTAGTAGTCCTCATCTCTTTAATATTTTACTTTTTACCCTTTTACTTAGAAGCCTCCCAGGAAATTAGGCTATAAAATATACATATACTCAGCAATATGCTTTGGAAATTCTATTTTAGCCATTCCCAGTCTTTTGGATGATTGCCTCGTTCTTGGGTATGTTCCTAGTTGACATGCAACATACAATGTGACAGGATGCCACTCACAAACTTAAACTAAAAAACTTCTTCACAGTAAATTCTACTGTAAAAATCATGACTTCTCCACAGTCTGCTACCTGCTTTCACTTTCAAAGTTCAACTATCTTGAAGATGTTCTGTAAAACAAAAAACTTACCCGCATACCAACATCTTGAGTTCCCCTCTTCCATTTTTTCAACCCATGATTCATTCCACGAATGGGCAAAATCAATGAGTAAGACTAGCTGTATGAGAATGAAGCAAAAGGCACCTGCCATGCCTACATAAAACCACACTGAAAGGAGAAAAAAAAAAAAAATCACAAGTGAGTGACTGCTTCACTTTTTATTGTTTCCACAATCAATACACTGAAAGAAAAATTAAAATTTTACATAGATGTCTTGACTGAGGAAGGAAAACACAAAACAAATAGTTACAGTTCCAGGCAACAATTATTTTTAATTTCCTTACAAAATATCAACATCACACAAAGAAAAAAAAGATTTCTTACCAGTTGTAAAAGTTCCTTCTGGAATGAAGAAGGCCCCAATAATAATTGCAATTGCTGCAGCAAATTTAAAGAACCAGAATCTAAAACAAATTATTTTTTATTAGTAAATAATTCATTCAACACATGGTTTCATAATGAAATCTTTTGAGAGCTGCTCTTAAAAAACAGCCACACTTTATTGTGCCTACTCTGTTCTTCCTGAGGACATCCTGAAAACGAGGGGACACCACATGCCAATCATTTTGTTGTGTTGTTGCTGTCTGGTCACTCAGTGTCCAGCGGACTGCAGCCTACCAGACGCCTCTCTTCATGGCATTTTCCAGGCAAGAATATGCAAGGGGTTGCCATTTCCTTCCCCAGGGGATCCTCCTCCTCCAGGGATCAAACCCACATCTCCTACCCTGGCAGGCAGATTCTTTACCACTGAGCCACCAGGGAGGCATGGCTGTTTTAATTCATTCTGATAAATGAGAATATTAGATGCATTTCACAGGTTTACTTAAATGAGTGAGACAATATATGGAAGTGTAAATAAGGTACACTGTACAAAAGAATAGCTTTTGAAGACACAAAAGTCTGGAAAATAGATTTCCAGTAGCAAGTCAGATGAAG